>QAOC01037026.1:27953-40975 GCA_003255005.1 Begonia fuchsioides | reverse complement strand
TGGAATAGCGAGAAAAAGTGAGGTGAAAAGTGTGATGTTAGCAAGGCAACAAGTACGTGTACTCATGTACAAGGATATTTATCTTTCTACTAACAAGCTAACCCCTTTGTTTTCAAGTGTTGCTTCCACTCTTTTAAAGGAATTGGAAGATGTGTTTCACGAAGAAGTTCCAAGTAGGTTAAGAGGAATCGAACACCAAAATTATTTTATGCCTGGGGTTTCAATACCCAATAGACCAGCCTACCGAGCTAATCTTGAAGAAATAAAGGAAATCCAAAAACAAGTAGACGATGTAGTAGAGAAGAGTTTCGTGAGAGAGAGTCTTAGTGCATGCTCAGTACCTGTGATTTTAGTTCCAAAGAAAGATGGGAATTGGCAAATGTGTGTGGACTGTCGAACTATCAATAAGATCACGATAAAGTATCGACATCCTATTCCAAGGTTAGATGACATGCTTAATGAATTACATGGTTCATGTTTATTTTCAAAAATAGATTTAAAGAATGGATACTTTCAAATATAGATGACATAACGGGATGAATGGAAAACTACTTTTAAAACTAAGTATCATCTCTATGAGTGGTTGTTGATGTTGTTTGGATTATCTAATGCACCAAGTACTTTATGAGATTAATGAATCATGTGCTAAGAGCTTTTATTGGAAAATTTGTTGTTGTATACTTTGATCATCTACTCATATGTAGAAAAACCTTAGATACACATGATGAACATTTGAATCTTGTTTTTAATCAACTTTATGCTAACTTAAAGAAGTGTACTTTTTACATGGATTCAGTAGTTTTTTCTTGGTTTTGTTGTAGGATCAAAAGGAATTTTGATGGAATAAGAGAAGGTTAAGGTGATTGGAGAGTGGCAGAGACAAACGAATCCAAGTGAGGTTAGGAGTTTCCATGGATTAGAAAGTTTTTATCGAAGGTTTTTTTGATATTTTAGTACTAACGCGGCACTGTTGAATGATCTTATTAAAAAACATGCAGATTTTAAATGGACCGAAGTTCATGAACACGTTTACAACCTTCTAATAGATAAACTTACTAGTGCATAATTACTTGTGTTACCTAATTTTGATCAAGTAGTTGAAATTGAATGTGCTGCTTCGAGGAAATGTATTGGTGGCGTTTTAATGTAGGTTCCAAGCCAATCACTTACTTTAGTGAAAAACTTAATGGAGCTGCTTTAAATGATCAAACATATGACAATGAGTTGTATGCTTTAGTGAGGTCTCTACAAACATGGGAACATTATTTGTGGCCGAAAGAATTCATTATTCATTCCGACCATGAAAGTCTGAAGCATTTTAAATCACAAGGAAAATTACACAAAAGACACGCAAAAGGGATGGAGTTCATTAAAACCTTTCCATATGTTATAAAGTACAAGAAAGGTAAGGAAAATATTGTTGACGATGCATTATCTCGAAGGTACGTACTTCTAACGTCCTTACAATCTAAATTTCTTGGATTTGAATTAGTTAAAGAATTATATGAAGTAGATTTGGATTTTGGTGAAATTTAGAAATTGTGCGGAAAGATTGCATATTTAGATTATTATAGACATGATGGTTATTTGTTTAAAAAGATCAACTTTGTGTTTCTAAATGTTCATTGAGAGAACTATTTGCTAGGGAAACTTATGCAGGCAGATTAATGTGACATTTTAGAGTGAGCAAAACCTTAACTGTTTTATGTGAGCACTTTTATTGACAAAAAAATGATGATGTGCAAGTTATTTGTGATAAATGTATTGAATGTAGGAAGGCTAAATCAAAAATCAAACCACACGAAAAGTATATTCCTCTTATAGTTCTCAGTCAACCTTGGATTGATATTTCAATGGATTTTGTCATTGGTTTGCCAGAAACAAAAAGTGAAAAGGATAGTATTTTTGTAGTTGTTGATAGGATTAGTAAGATGGCACATTTTATTACATGCTCAAAAACTAATGATGCTACACATGTTGCAGATTTATTCTTTAAAGAGATTGTGTGTTTGCATGGCTTACCAAAAACTATTGTTAGTGATCGAGATGTTAAATTTTTAAGTCAATTTTGGAGAGCTTTGTGGAATAAGTTAGGCACTAAACTTTTGTTTTCAACTGTAGCGCACCCACAAATGGATGGACAAACTGAGGTAGTTAATAGAACACTATCTAATTTGTTAAGTGCAATTATTTCTAAGAATTTAAAACAATTGGAGAAGTGTCTACTACATGTTTAATTTGTATATAATAGAGTTATTCATTCAACTACATCTTATTCACCATTTGAAATAGTATATGATTTTAGTCCTTTAACTCCTATGGATATGTTACCCTTGCCTACTAATGAGTTTTGATGAAAAGCCGAACTAAAGTCGTATTCAAGCTAGGAGATTGGGTTTGGATTCACCTAAGGAAAGAAAGATTTTCAAGTAGAAGAAAAAATAAGTTGCAACCTCAAGGAGATAGTCCTTTTCAAGTGTTGGAGCAAATCAATTACAATAACTACAAAATTAATTTTCCAAGTGAATATGGTAATGTAAGTGCCACTTTCAATGTTAGTGACTTATGATGCAGTAGATTCGAGGATGAATATTTTCGAGGAAAGAGGGAATGATGCGGGTCAAGTGATGACACAAATCAATCCCAATGAGAAAGAGCAATTGCAATGAATTGGACGCCCAATGACAAGGTCAAGAACCAAGAAAATGCATGAAGCACTATGTGGTTTAGTTGAGGAAAATCAAATGAAAGAATCTATTCAACATCAAAACAAAACGTTTATTATGTTAAGTGTTGAATAAGATATTGATTTCATGAAAGGTGGTCAAGAATACAAGCCCAAGAGCCCAAGCCCACTACAAGATTACTTGACCAACAAGTAAATCTTTTGGCAGAATCAAGAATCTTAACAGATTTGACAAAAATCTTCCTAAAGATATTTTAGATTTCTAATATCTTTCTATTTCTTTATTTACTTAGAGTTTATGTAACCTATTTAAAGGCATCAAAGTTATTGAGAAAGACACAACTTTTATGATTAATTTACCTTTAGTGTTTGGATAGAATTTTCTCTTTGGTTCTTTGCGAAGAACTCGATCTTCATCAAGTTAATTCTTGATAGATCAAATTTGATAGCTTTGGTTCTTACCGACAAGTTTGGTCTGGGTCCAGCTCTTTGTTTGATAACTTAGGTTCCGTCAGCAAGGTTTGATTGGGGTCAAGTTCCTCGTACTTGATTCAAAGGCAATCTAGGTATGTTTTTCCGCATTGTTTTTATGGTCTCGTGTTTCATATACTCGGGGTTCTCATCACTTAGGGCGTAGGGATTAAGGCTTAGGGCTTCAGGCTTAGGGCTTATGGCATAGTTCCTAGGGCTTAGAACTTTAAGATTTTGCCTTAAGGGTAAGGGCTTAGGCAAAGAGCTTTCAGACTAGGTGTCTAGTGTTAGGGATTAAGGATAACAAATTGGTGCATTGGGCATCGGGTTTCGAAATTAGAGCTTGAATGTTAGGGCTTTGGGCTTAGGGCTTTAAGCTTAGGTATTATGGCTAAGGGCTTAAAGCTTATGCCTAGGGCTTTGAACATAGGGTTTAGGGCTTTGTGCCTAGGCTATGTGCTTAATGATTAGGACTTGGGACTTGGGATTATGGTTTTGGGATAAGGCCTTTGGGCTTTAAGCTTTGGGCTTTTACTTTGAGGCTTAAGGCTTAGGATTTAAGGCTTTGGGCATTAGAGCATTGGGCTTATTGTTATGGACTTTGGGCTTTCTGTTTAGGTCTAAGGGCTTTAGCCTTAGGAATTAGGGCTTCGAGATCAAGATTTGGGCTAAGGAGCTAGGGCTTTCTCTTTGGGTTTAGGGATTAGGTTGAGGGCTATGGGAAAAATTCAAAGCATATTAGTTGAGGTATTAGGGCTTAAGGCTTATGAGCTTAGGCTTATAGCTTAGGTCTTAAGGCTTTGAAATTTTGTCTTAGGGCATTAGGTTGAGGGCTGTGAAGTTTTAGCTTAAGGCTTTAAAATGTAGGCCTAGGGCTTAGGCCTTATGGATTTAAGCGTAAGACTTAGGGCATATGGTGTAGGTTTATGGCGTAAGCCTTTGGGCATTGGGCTTAGGTCTAAGTGTGTAGGGCTAAGGGCTTTAGCCTTAACGCTAAGGGCTTTGGGCTTTTGACTTATGGCTAATTATTTAGGCCTTATTGTTTACAATTAATTACTTAGGGCATAAAGCTCAGGGCTTCAAAATTAGGGCTTAGGCCTTTGGGCTTATGGCTTAAGGATTAGGACTTAGGCTTTCTAGTTAGGAAGTCAGGGTTAGGGCTTGTCCTTTATGTTTTGGGCCTAGGGCTTTAAACTTTGGTCTTACAGCTTAGCACTTAGGGCTTTGGGATTAGGGCTTAAGGTCGACACTTAGGGCAGAGGGGGGCTTACAGCTTAGTGCATAGGGCTTAGGACTTACATATTAGGGAGTAGGGTTTAGGGCTTCGGGATCAAGTCTTAAGGCTTAGGGATCAAGTCTTAAGGCTTAGGGATTAGGATTTAAGGCTTTGGGCTTAGAGCTTTGGGATTTGGCATTAAGGCGTGGGCTTTGGGCTTAGGGCATGGACTTTGCTCTTAGAGTTTTGGGCTTAAGGTTTGTGCTTATGGTTCAAGGTTTTGAGATTAAGTCTTAAGGCTTAGGGCATTGAGCTTTGTGCTTAAAGCTTAGGGCTAAGTGCTTTTGGTTTAGGGCTAAGGTCTTTGAATTTATGGCTTTGGCCTAAGGGTTTTGGGCTTAGTGCTTAGGATTTTAAGCGTAGGATTCAGGGATTTGACCTTTGATCATAGAGCTTTGGGCTTAGAACTTGGGCTTAGGGCTTAGGCATATGGTTTAGGAATTAGCACATAGGATTTAGGGGTTTAGGATTAGGGATTAGGGGTTATGGCTTTCCGCTTAAGGATTATTAGATTGGGCTTAAAGCTTAGGTATTTTGGCTAAAGGATTTTTGTTCTGGGGTTAGAGCTTAGTGCTTATTATTAGGGCATAGTGCTAAGGGCTTGGGATTAGAGCTTAGCCTTTGGGCTTTGTGCTTAGGCTTTGGGCTTAGGGGTTATAGCTTTGGGCTTTCGGCTATGAGGTTAGGACTTATGGCATAGGGGTTTGGGTTTACGATTTAGGGCTTAGGAATTTACGATAAGGGGTTAGGGCTTAGGGCTTAGGATTAGGTTTCAAGGATAGAGCTTAGGATTTAGAGTTTTGGGCTTTGTGCTTAGGGCTTTGTGCTTAAAGCTTAGGGCTATGGGATTTAGGCTCTTGGCATCGAGCTTAAGGCTTAGGGCCTTAGGGATTAGTGCTAATGACATAGAGCTTTGGTGTTAGGTGTTAGTTGTTAGGGCTTAAGGTTTACAAATTAGGGCTTCAGGCTTAGAGTTTTGAATTTTGGGCTTAGGCCTTAGGGCTTTATCCTTGGACTAAGAGCATAGGGCTTAAGGTTTCGAGTTTAGGGCTTAGGGCTTAAGTATTAGGGCTTTGGGGTTAAGGCTTCTGAGTTTTGGCTTTGGGCTTAAGTTTTATGGCTAAGTGCTTAGGGCTTATTGCTTAAGGCTTTGAACTTAGAGTTTAGGGCTATGGGCTTAGGGCTTAGGCTATAGGCTTATGGCTTCGGCTATAGGCTTAGAGATTAGGACTTAGGACTTAGGACTTAGGGATTATGGCTTTGTTTTGTGGTCGATGGGCTTCAAGCATAGGGATTTATGCTTAAGGTCTAAGGCTTTGGCTGTAAAGCTTAGGGCTTTGGGCTTAGGGATCAAAACTTAGGCTTAAAGCTTTGGGGGTTTTTCATTAGGAATTAGATCTTTGGATGTTGGTATTCGGATTAAGGGCTTTTTGCTTAGGGCTTTGAGCTTAAGTCTTAAGGGCTTTCGTCTTTGTGCTTAAGGCTTAGTCCTTAGGGCTAATGACTTAAGACTTAAGGAATAGGACGTAGGACTTAGGGCTTTGGTCTTTGGGCTTAAGGCTTATGGCTTTTGTCTAAGGGCTTAGGTCTTAGGCTTAAGGGTTTTGGGCTTAGATGTCAGGACTTAGGGCTTCAGTTTTAGGGATTTGGATTTGGGTCTAAGGCCTTGGCCTTATGGCTTAGGGCTTAGTCTTTTTTATTAAGGTCTAGTGCATAGTGTTGGACTTAGGGCTTTAGGATTAAGGGTTAGGCACTTCTACTTACAGCCTTGGGCTTTGTTGTTAGGGCTTAGGCTTGGGCTTAAGCTTAAGGCTTAAGACTTAGGGTTTAGCACTTTGTGATTTAGGCTCAGAGCTTAAGGATTAGCACACAAGGCTTACGACGTATAAGTTTTGGGTTTAGTGTTAGGGCTTAAGGCTTAGTGACATGCCACAAATTGGCATGCCAAGCAGAGCGATCACCCGAGCCCGAGCTCGGAGTTTTTCTAATATGTTTGTTAATTTTGCAGGAAAATAAATTAAAGAATTATACATTTCTGAGCCAACTTTGGAGGATCAAACAAGGCCAAAACACATGATAAATTAGCGTGGAGAAAAGGAGGATTTGCAATAAAAAACTGAGAAAGTTATCCGAAGGTTACTTGCCACTCAAAGCCAACAAAAGGAACTCCAAAGAGAAAGTTTATTCCATAGTAGTTGTTTGATCCAAGAAAAGGTATGCTCAATTTTTATTGATTGTGGAAGTTGTGTTAATGTGGTTTTCCGAGAGTTAATTGACAAACTCGGAATAGAAACTATCTTTTAACCGAAGACTTACAAATTACGTTGGATAACGAATAAGGAAGACCTCAAGGTTACCAAGCAAGCATGCATCGAATTATCTATTTGAAGTTACAAGGATCAAGTGATGTGTGATGTGGTTCCCATGAGTTCAAGCTATTTGTTACTCGGAAGACCATGGCAATTTGATCGGAAGGTTATGCACAATGGTTTTACAAACCAATATTCTTTTAAGTTCGGTGGACGATCTATCAAGCTAGTTCCCCTTGAACCCGAACAAGTGGCCAAAGATGAGATCACAAGGAAGGAGAATTTATCTAAGAATAACTTGATTATGATCAAGGATGGATCTGTGCCTACTCAAGAAGGAACACTCGTGATAAATGATCAAAAGGTCTTATGTGTTGTGATTTCTAAAACACTCTCATGGTGGTTAGTCTCTTTACCCGAACTCTTTACTAATTACTTTGTTTATGATTGGATGAAGGAAATATACAAATTTGAATTGAGCTTAAGGAAGAAGAATTATGATCTTCTTAATATGGAGAACTCTTTAAGCAATGAAGAACAATTTGGTAAATCTAGTAAAGGAGTCTACGGTCCACTCATCAAAAGAACCAAGGAGAAAGAGGAAGCTAACTATGATCATTGGATGAGGTACTTGGAATCCTTAATAGAATACTTCCATGGAATATATATTGCTGATTGTATTGGAAACATTATGATTTATAAAGGGGAAAATGAAACTCATGTTGATTTAGTTATCCGGTGGTATAGTACAAACCGAATTGTTGAATTGTTTAGCCGTGGAAAGAATGATGTTGTGGTGAAGGGCATTGAATCATATGACTCAAAACTAGAATTTTTTCTAAGTTGGCACACTCTTAAGGCAGCCTTAAGCCCGAAGAATTTATTGAACAAGGTAGTCGACCAAAGAAAATGCGAGTTCAAGTTACTCTGGAATTATGGAATTTCAGCCACATTTAATGTTCGAGATCTTTCTCCCTTTGCAGGATTTAATGAAGATGAAAAAGACTTCTCACTGGATTTGAGGTCAAATCCTCAAGAACCCAGGGAGGATGACATGCCACGGATTGCCATGCCAAGCAGAGCAATCACCTGAGCCCGAGCTCAGAGTTTTTCTAATATGTTTGTTAATTTTGCAGGAAAATTAATTGAAGAATTATACATTTCTAAGCCAACTTTGGAGGATCAAACAAGGCCAAAACACATGATAAATTGGCGTGGAGAAAAGGAGAATTTGCAATAAAAAACCGAGAGCTCCGGGACCAAGACCGAACCCAAACCGATTTAAGTACCACGTTGCATGGGGAGTTGGAGTCCCATGCAAAAGTTATCAAGGGTTCCACGACTCAAATCACCAGCACATGGATTTAAAGGATTTTATTGCATTTTTAGCTTAATTTTTACTTGAATTTTACTTTGGATATTTGGAGAACCCAAGAGGATTTCTCGGCTAGGTTTTATTTTATTTATTTTTGCATGCTTGCATGGGGTTTTGCAAGAGGTATTTTTGGCTAAGAGAAGGGTATTTTGGTCCAAGGAAGAAAGGAAATTGGCTGAGGAGATTCAACATCACGTGGCTTTCACATTCTTGCAATCTCATTGGTCCAATTTTCCCTCCTTTATTTCAATTTCCAGCATGCAAGTTGCATGCCTTTGGCCCTCAATTTTCCGTCCTTTTTTTCCCAGTCTTCTCATTATAAAAAACCTCCCTCATTGCGTGATTGTAAGGATAATTTGGAATTTGAATGAAAGTTGCTTTGAGCATCTCCCTCTCACGGGCATTTCAAACTTCAAACCGGGAGCAGCCGCACCTCCGGCCACCGTAGGTTATCTCAAAGGAATCCTTCCTCTGAGCTGGAGATTTCTTGGTACTTCAATACTCCAGCCTTCTTCAAGGACTTAGGGTGAGGTTAAAGGTCACAGCTCTTCCTTCCATCAATATTTTTTGTTTGGTTTTAAGTTCTTTCCGCCGGCAGATTTTCGGCCACCACCAAAAACTCCGTTACTGTTCCATTACATTACGACACATCCATCCACGTGATTTCCTTCATTTTTGGAAGACTATCGTCTATCTTCTTCCCAGAGTTCTACTCAAAATTTCAGACCTAAAATCAACTGCATCGTTGAGTTATCGTTGTTTAAATTCCAGTCCCAATTCTGGAATTATCGGATTATTGTTTTTCTATTTAACCTAACCCAATTCTCCNCATTACATTCCGACACATCCATCCACGTGATTTCCTTCATTTTTGGAAGACTATCGTCTATCTTCTTCCCAGAGTTCTACTCAAAATTTCAGACCTAAAATCGAATGCATCGTTGAGTTATCGTTGTTTAAATTCCAGTCCCAATTCTGGAATTATCAGATTATCGTTTTTCTATTTAACCTAACCCAATTCTCCCACTTCCTAAATCTAAACCCCCTTCATTCTGTGTCACTTAGGTCTTAGGGTTTCGAGCCTGCAACTATAGCTTTATGGATTTAGGGTTTGAGTTTAGGGCTTAGGGACACAGCTTAGGGCATTTGAGCTTAAGGATTAGGGCTTAGGGCTTTGGGATTTAGTCTTAGGTGACAAGTGTTAGGGCTTATTGCGTAAGCCTTAGGGCTTTGGGCTTAGGGTTCATTGCTTTGGGCTTTGGGATTAGGACTTAGGGATTCGAGGTTAGGGCTTAGAGCTTTGTGCATAGGCTTTATGCTTAGGTATTATGGCTAAGGGATTTGGACTGATGGCTTAATGCTTCGGGCTTCAGGCTTGGCAATTAGGGCTTGAAAGTTTTTGTGTAGGGCCTTAGGATTGTGGGCTTAAGGCTTAGGGCTTAGAGCTTACTCTTTAGGAAATTAGGGTTAGGAATTAGATCTTAGGGCTTTGAGCTTTAGGCTTTGGGCTTTTATCTTACAAATTAGGGCTTCAGGTTTAGGGCTTTTGGCTTATTTGTTAAGGCTTAGGGATTAAGACTTAGGGCTTTACGCTTGGGCCTTAGAAATTAAACTTAGGGCCTTGCGCTTGAGTCTTAGGGCTTAGGGCTTAGGAATTTTGGCTGAGGAGTTAGGTTTCGGGTTTAATTTTTAAGTTTCGAATTTCAATTTTAGGTTTCGAGTTAAGGCTTTTGGGTTTTGATTTCAGGGTTTGTTTTTTGGGTTTAGGAGATTTAGTTTTAGGTTTTTGGTTTTTTGTTTCGGGTTTTAGGTTTCAGGTATTGAGTTTTGGTGTTCTGATTTTGGGTTTCAAGTTCTGGGTTTCATGTGTCAGGTTTCAGGTTTTAGTTGTCGAGTTCCAGGTTCCAGGTTATGGGGGTGTTTCAAGTTTTGGATTTTGGATTTCAGGTTTAAGGTTTTGGATTTCGGTTTCGGGGTTTAGGATTCAGGTTTCAAATTTTGGGTACCAAGTTTTAGGTTTTGGGTTTTTAGTTTCATGGTTAGGGTTTTGGTTTTCAAGTTTCGGGATTCAGGTTTTAGTTTTCAAGTTTCGGTTTTCGTGTCTTTGGTTTTGGGTTTAGGATTTAGGGTTTTGTTGTTTGAGGGTTTTACTATTTTAGGGTTTAGGGTTTCGGGTTTCAAGTTTCAAGTTTCAAGTTTAAGGTTTTGGGTTTTAGATTTCAGGTTTTACTTTTTGGGTTTCGAGTTTCAGAGTTCGGGGTTTGGGTTTTGTGTTTCAGGGTTTAGAACTGTGGTTTTAGTTTTTCGGTTTTAGGGTTTCGAGTTTCGTGTTTTGGGTTTTCAAGATGAAATGTAAGTTTTGGGCTTTGAGTTTCTTCTATTGGGTTTTTAGATTGGGTTTCGGGGTTTGGTTTTCAGGTTTTAGGTATCGACTTTCGACTTTCGTCTTTCGAGTTTCTAGTTTTAGATTCAGGGTTCAGGTTTTGGGAACCGGGGTTCAAGTTTTTTGTTTTGGGTTTCAGGTTTTGGTTTGGGTATCGAGTTTTGGGTTTTGAGTTTAAGGGTTCGGAGTTAGGGTTTTGGGTTTTGGGTTTTGAGTTTTGGGTTTTGGGGTTTGAGTTTCAGGTTTCGAATTTTGGTGTTCAGGTTTTGGGTTTTGAGTTTCAGGTTTCTAGTTTCGATTTCCAAATTTGGGTTTTCGGTTTTGGTTTTGGTTTTTGGGTTTCATTTTTCAAGTTTCGGGTTTTCTGTTTAGGGTTGAAGGTTTCAAGTTTCGGGGTTTAAATTTTTTATTTTTTTTCCAAGTTTTATTGCTGGGTTTTGGATTTCTAGTTTTTTGATTTCGAGTTTTGGTTTAGGTTTTGGGTTTCGGTGTTCAGTTTTTTTTGTTTCGAGTTTTCAGTTTTGGTTTTCATGTTATGGGTTTTGAGTTTAGGGTTCGTTTTTTGGGTTTCAAAGATCAAATTTGGGATTTCAGGTTTTTGGTTCCTTTGTCTAAAGTTTTGAGTATTGTCATTGGGTGGGTTTTGAGTTTCAGGTTACAGGGTTCAGGTTTCATGTTTCGAGTTTCGGGTTTCAGATTTCTTGTTTCAGATTTTAGGTTTTGGAATTAAGTTTTTTTTGTTTTTGGTTTACGGTTTTGGGTTTTAGGTTTCGGGTTTCATTTCTCGGGTTTCAAGTTTTTTTATTTTAGGATTTAGGCTTCTGTTTTGAAGTTCAAGTTTTGAATTCGAGTTTTTGATTACTTGTTTCGAGATACAAGTTTTGGGTTTCGAGTTCAGGGTTCGTTTTATGGTTTCGGAGTTTGAGTTTTGAGTTTTGTGTTTTGGGTTTTGGGTTTTTGGTTTCAAGAATCGGGTTTGGGGTTTGGGTTTTAAGTTTTGGGTTTTAGGTTTTATGTTACTTGACAAGTAATATTGATACTTGGAAACAACCAAGTATCCAACTGAAGGAGATCTCGGTAGTATAAAATTTTACATAAGTTTTTTTAGATGATCTTCCTAGTTTACCACCAGACTGGGAGATTTAATTCGTAACTGATGTATACCGTGACACAAAACTGGTATAGGATGGCCCCATGTGAAAACAATGCGAATAAGTATCCTTGGGGAGCTCCAGTGTTATTTGTAAAGAAGAATGATGTAAAAATGAGAATGTGCATCGATTATAGAGAGTTGAAGAAGCTAACGGTAAAGAAAAAGTATCCTTTACCTCGAATAGTTGATTTATTTGATCAACTCATTGGTGCACGAGTTTTCTCAAAGATAGACTTACGTTTGGCTTATTATCTTCTCAAAGTGAAGTCTGAAGATATTCCAAAGACAACATTTCGACCATAAAAGTTTGAAGTATATTTTTGCACTGAAATAGCTTAAAATCTGAAAACGGAGATCGTTGGAATTTGACAAAGATTATGACTTTGAAATTAAGTACCATCCAAGAAAAGCAAATGTTGTTGCTGATGCATTAAGTAGAACAACAGGCTTTAAGCAACCAATATTATCAGCTTTATCAGTTGTATCTGGAGCTTATAATGGAAGTGACCAGTAAGATGACTGATGTAACGCCCTGTAGCGTACCTTTTCTTAAACTTTGCTGTTCATAAAAAGTTGATAAAATTTGTTTTTGATTATGCATTTGTAAAATGTAGCAGCGGAAGACTTTGAAAAACATTTATAATTTGAAATCTCTTTTGGAGGAATACATGATTGAATGATCGTTCTAAAATACATTATAGTAAAAATCCTCTCGTTCGTTACTTGGACGACATCCTTCTAATAGCCAGTAGCCACGGTTATGGGAGCACTTTGTCAACTGAACGATAGCATCACCTACACCACAAAGTTCATCTATGAGCCTAGTGCTCAGTAAGTAAAGCATGAAATGCATGAATGCGTACATGATATGTATAAATAAAATATTTTCTTTCTGATTTATTACGGGTGTTTCTTTACTTTAATTTCCATGATCCTTATCATTGGGGCTTCCTGGCAAGGAACGAGAGACCACAAACTTGAGTCCACCTAAGAGGATAGCCAACTGGATTTCAAGGGTTGAGAGACCACAAACTTGAGTCCACCTAAGGGGACAACAAACTCAAACCACTTCTCAATGGCATTTACGTAACTTTCTCTTTCTTTCTTTTATCTTTCTCTTTCATTGGTTATTCGAGCTCCACCCGAATGACCACTTTCATATTTTGTTTCATATTAAATCTCATGCATGTAAATAGTTCGTAACTTTCTTGAAAACAGGATGCATGAAATGCTCGTGAACATGCATAATATGGATGTACCAAGCACATCTTTAACATGTGTAACATAAACATAACAATTCATGTCATAAGAAACAAGCATAACCTGACATTTCATGGTGTAGGCCCAAGAGGGCAAAACACAAACATAG
>QAOC01037026.1:0-26045 GCA_003255005.1 Begonia fuchsioides | reverse complement strand
CTTAGTTGGCAAGAACTACGCGATATTATGGAAAAGCTATTTGTACCGAAGCACTATAAACAAGAGCTTTTTCTGCTCTTGCAAGGTTTGTGACAAAATCAACTATTCGTGGAAGATTATGTAACCAAATTTGCTTCGCTTCACATTCGTTTTGGACTTGAAGAACAAGAGGAACAAATGATGGCACGGTTTATTTGAGGCCTACATCAAGAGATCAAAGATACAGTGAAGTTGTACACATATGAGTCTATGGATGACGTGATAAAGTTAGCATGTAAAGTGGAGCACCAAATTAAGAGGAAAAGCAAAGGAGTTAACTCTCTATTTACACAAAAAACATTCAAACTACTAAGCCATCACAGAAGATAGAAAATAGGAGCTTACCTTTCAAAAGGTTGCCGAACAAAGCAACAGGTGAAAAGAACATCAATCTCGATCCTAAACCAAGGTCACGGGAGGTAAAATGTTTCAAGTGTTTATGGTTGGGGCATATTTCTAATCAATGTCCTAACAAGAGAGTTATGCTTGTACAAGAGGAATCAGGAGAAATCATTAGCGATGATGAAGATCCAGATCAACAAATCAAGGAGGACGTCACTCAGGAAGAGGTTTGTCATGCCCTTAAAGGGCCTTCGCCAATGATAATTAGCAGGGCCTTTTCCTCTCATTTTGAAGGTACGAATCAACAAAGAGAAAACATTTTCTATTCTCGTTGCTTGATCAAGGGCAAAGTTTGCTCCCTTATAATTGATGGAGGAGGTTGCACCAACGTCGCTTCTACCAATTTAGTGGAGAAACTTGGGATTCCCAACTACCGTGCATCCTACACCTTATCGCCTGAATTTGTTGAATGATAAAAGCGATTTGAAGGTAACCACTCAAGCAACCCTTGATTTTTCCATTGGTGGGTATAAAGACTCGGTGTTGTGTCATATTGTGCCTATGATTTCTAGCCATCTTTTATTAGGGTGGCCCTGGAAATTTGACAAGAAGGCCATGCATGATGGTTTCACTAACTACTATTATTTTATGGAGAATGACCGTTTGGTAAAATTAGCACCACATCAACTCGAGAAAATTCTGAAAGACAACGAAGCTATGAGGTCCTTAAAGACTAAGGTGACATTATTTCTATCAAAGAGACAACTTAAAACTTCTTTGAAGGCAGGTGGTCCATTTGTGCTTACTATGTTCAATGATCAAATGGTGGAAGATAAGGATATATCCGAAGAGGCGTTGACACTTCTTAATGAGTTTGATGATATTTTTCCGAAAGAGATGCCTCATGGTTTACCTCCACTTAATGGAAAATAATGTTGGATAAGGAAAAATATCATCACCACAACAATAGATAAACAGAAAAAATCCACGTAATAAATCTTGATTAAACTTGAATAGTTTAGCAGAGAAAGATAACCACCAAAGTGTGAATGTGAGAATGTCGTCGTGTTGGAAGGATTGTCTTCATCATTATTTTTATCTTTTCTTCCACTCTCTTAGTTTTCTATTCAAGGCTTTTGTCTCTTGAAATCACTTTCAGGGAACTCTCCCTAACAAATTTTGATCAAAATGACGTGCCACATTACTGGAAAACACAACAAAGTTGGTTTGAGAAATTACTAAAAAGCAAAAAAATCTTACTATTGAATCCCTTTTGCACAAAGTAGGGAAGATTGCGGCAAGTCTCTAATTTTACAACTAGCAAGAGATAAATTAAGTACGATGAACTTCACCCAAATCAAACCTTACTGACGGAACCTAAGTTATCAAATAAGGAGTTTTACCCAAACAAAACTTGTCGGTAAGAACCAAAGCTATCAAATTTGATCTATCAAGAATTAACTTGATGAACATTGAGTTCTTTGCAAAGAACCAAAAAGAAAATTTTCTCCAAACACTATCAAGAATTAACTTGATTAAGATTGAGTTCTTTGCAAAGAACGAAAGAGAAAATTCTCTGAAAACACTTAAGGTTAATTACTAATAAAAGTTGTCTTTCACAATAACTTTGATGCCTTTAAATAGGCTACATAATTTCAAAGTAAATTAAGAATTAGAAAGCTATTAGAAAACTAAAATATCTTTGGAAGGATTTTCAAATATGCCAAGATTTTCAAATTTTTCCTAATTTGTTATTCATTGTGCAGAGATCATATCAAATGGAATATCATTTATGGAGCCCTCTTCTAATGATCAAGAGCAACCCAAGTATCTTATTTCATGGATGGTTCAAGGATAAGAAGTGAAGTGTACCCGAGAACATAGTGCACCCGAGAAGATAGATTTGGCTCACCCGGTTTCTAGCATTGCATGGCCAATGCAGTATTATTCATTTACAAACTTTGTTCTTAGTTTAAGCTCATTTAGCTCTTATTTCATCATCCTTGCAAGGAAGAAAGGTTAGTAGCAAGTTCCATTTAGATCTTCACTCCATTTCGTGATCATTATCCTCCATAAAACTTGCCAAAAATCAGCCATAAATTCCTTCTCCCCATGCACATTCCGACCTCCATAAAATCGGCTAACCTTCACCAAAACCGGTTCATTTGTCTTTGATCTGAGAACAAATGAATTAACATATTCTTCCATTTTAATTTCGTGTCAAAATACTACCAATACATTTTCCCTACTCATCACAGTCAATTTAAAATACATGATCAAAATTAGGTAAGACAATTAACGGTGCAATAGTAAGTTTATCTTTTAGAAGGGTGAAAGCTTCTTCATAGGATGAACCATGTAAAATTGGTGTTCCATTCATCCACTTCTTTCATCAGTATTTGGTAATATCCATTCTATAAGTTTAATTTTTAAAATAAACATGAACCATGTAATTTATCAAGCATGTCATCTAACCTTGGAATAGGATGTCGATACTTTATCGTGATCATGTTAATAGCTTGTACAAGAGTACAAGTACATGTCGCCTTACTGACATCACACTTTTTACCTCACTTTTTGTCGCTATTCAACTCATTTTCCCACTCTCCTCTTGTTTTCTCTCTTGCTCTTGTTTTCTCTCTTTGCCTTTTTTCCCACTATCTTCTTGTTTTCTCTCACGCTCTATTTTTCTCTCATCCTTTTTTTCACTCTCTTGCTCACATATTGGCTTTTTCTCTCATTTTGAAATCTTTTATAATTTTCTCTTGATCTTCACTAGCTACCCACGGTTTAAGTGGCTTGAGAATGATTATCTGACCATCGTTAACAAAGCTATACTCATTCTTGAACTCATTATGCTTGAATTTTTTATCAAATTGCCATGGCTTACCTAATAAAATAAGTGTTGCTTGCATAGGAACCAAATCACAAAGAACCACATCATTATATTTTCCAATAGACAAAGAAATTTTCACTCATTTAATAACTTTGATTTCATAACAATCGCTCAACAACTGTAGCTTGCCCGAATTTTGATGCTTTTTTGTTTCCTATCCCAACTTATCCACTAACAATGTACTAGAAACATTAGTGCAACTCCCAATACCAAATATCAAACTACATACCTTATTATTCACGTGGCATCTAGTATGAAATAAGTTCTCTCTTCATATTTTATCTCCATCATTCTTGGCTTGAACGTTGAGCACACGTCTAGTGACTAAGACCTCTCGCGGGTTCCTCTACATCCACATTACTACAATTTTCTAATAGGGGCATCTCACCATCCCTTGAGTTCTCACTTCTAACATCCCCATTGGTACGTATCACCATTGGTTTTTATTTAGAAAATTTGAAGCAAAGTGGCAAAATTCTTGACAACGAAAGGGTTTAACTTCTCAAGCTCTAGTTGTTGGAATACTTTTAGCAGTACATTTTATAGAAGCATTATTGGAGGTAGTTGTTATCTTTCCCATGAAATCTTCCTCAGTCTTTATAGTTTATTTCTCGTGCCTCCAAGTTGATTTCAAATATCAACTGTGGTTCGACCTTGATAGACTTGTGTATTTATTCTTCTATGTCCACATAGTGCTTCATATCCCCTATGTAATAAATTTCTCTATTCAATCCTCCAATAAAATGTGCCATAATTGCTTCCTCATCTTCCTTTATGTTGGCTTTCATCATAATTGATTCCATCTCTTTATAATAATCTTCCACACTTTTTGAGCAATGTTTTAGTTCTTGCTATTTCCTACAAACATCTCGATGATAATAACTATGAACAAATCTCTTACGCATAAATGTTTTCATTTCTTCGCACGTGGAAACGGGTCTTTCGTCGTGCCTTTTGTAAATTTGCACTAGTTGATCCCACCATGTACTTGCATAGTCCATGAATTCCATTGAGGCTAACTTGATTTTCTTTTTCTCGATATAGTTGTGACAATCATAAATATGATCAACAATTTGTTACCCATTCTAAATATGATTCATGATCACTTTTACCATGAAAAGAAGGAATCGGCATCTTGATAATGCTTAAGTTGCCATCTTCTTCGTTTTTTCTATGATACCGCTCCTTTTTATAATTGTTGCTCTCATTCTAAAACTTAACATTAATTTTACATTCATTCATACTCATTTCTCAATATAACAAATAAAAGAAACTCTTAGTGAATAAGTAAGAAAATAATCGTAACTCACTCACTCTCTCACGTGTTTACACTTTATCAATGTCATTCACAGTTGTATTTCTCTAAATTAATGGCTTTTATATTCAGCAAGTAAAAACAATTAAGATCAAACTTTTAAGCAAAAAATTTAAACTTTCAAGATAGTCAATGTCAAACTATCTTGAAAGAAATAATGGGATCCGAATAAATTTATGTATAATGAAGTATTGCTCTAATGATGTAAGAGCAAGAAAGTCAACAAATAAGTTTGAAGTCACCAAAATTAGTAAGTACAATTTGAAGTAATGAGATTTTTTTATAATAGTAGCATCAAAGACAATAACCCAAATTTATTTCTTTTTTTCACTTTTTTTTGCTTGTGCTTTTCTCTTTTTTTGCTCAATATTTTTTTCACATTTTTTTATTAATTTTTTTACTTTTTTTATAGAAAGATAGAAAGATAGAAAATAAGAAAGAATAAGAAAGCTTAAATAAAAATAGAAACTTGAATAAAGGAGACACAACTCTGATACCAAATAAAGAGAACCACATGTATACTTAACTCGAAACCATTCAACAATGCGAAAAAAAGATACCTGGATCACCTTTGAATCAACTACGATGAACTTGATCCCAATTGAACCTTGCCGACGGAACCTAAGTTATCATATCAGGAGCTTGAACAAGACCAAATTTGTCAGTAAGAACCAAAGCTATCAAAGTTGATCTATCAATGATTAACTTGATGAAGATCGAGTTCTTCGCAAAAAAACCAAAGAAAAAATTCTGTCCAAACACTGAAGCTGAATTAATCATAAAAGTTGTGTCATTCACATTAACTTTGATGCCTTTAAATAGCTACATAATTTCTAAGTAAATTAGTAATTAGAAAGACATTAGAAAACTAAAATATCTTTGGAAAGATTTTTAAATCTACAATGATTTTTGAATCTGCCAAAAGATTTACTTGATGGTCAAGTAAAATTTGATTTACTTATTAATCAAGTAAAATTTATTTCCTTTGCCACTTTAAAATCTTGTCGTTGATTTGGGCTTTGTGCTTGTATCCTTGACCACCTTGCATGATATCAATATTTTTTTCAACACTGAACACAATCAACATTTGTTTTGATGTTGAATAGATTCTTTCATTTCGATTTCCACCACTAAACCATTTTTGCTTCATGCACTTTCTTGGTTCTTGACCTTGTCGTTAGGCCTCCAATCCCTTTCAATTGGTCTTGTATAACAACTTGATCCACATCATTACAGGCATAACGTTTTTGCTTAGGGTTAGCAAAAATAGGTTAACAAAAAGTATGCTAGAAAAGTAGTATTCAGATAAAAAAGTAATGTGAATGCTCCGAATAGTTTCTTTCCATTGAATGCTTGTAGGCTGCATGTCCACGAGTGATTGAAGGAGGTGGAGGTGATTAGAAGAGTGAAAGTCTTTCAAAAACAGCTACAAAGATGGTGGGCTACACAGATTTTGTTGAGATCTCATTGGATTAGGAGAATGTGACAAAAAGTTGAAGTCTTATTACTTGGTGGCCGCAAAAAATGATTAGAAAGGAATGGTGGGCTTGTAGGGATTTTTGTTGAGATCTCATTGGATGAGGTGAAGGTGATAAAAAGTAGAAGTGGCATTACTTTGTGGCAAATTACTGAAAAAATTTGGTTGCTGGAGTCTCCAAAAGAATCTCTTCACCTCATGCTATTGTCTTCAAAAATGTCTGGGAAAACTCTACTTGTAAGAAAATTCTACAAATGGAAGTTTAACATCCCAATCTATGAGCTTCTTGCTAACAATCCCTCTTACGAGCTTTCCCAAGGTTCTATTTACCCAACTTGATTTAGCCATTGATTTATGGGTGGAATGAGGTGCAAACAATAATTTTGTTATGAGTTTCTTCCTTAATGTCTTCAAAAAGGTGCTAAGAAATTTGATATCACTATCTGAAACAATTATCTTTCGAATTCCATCCAAGCATAACCACTTCTTTGAAGAATAATTGGGATACACGATTGGCCTCATCAGCTTTAGCAAACGCTATAAATTGAGCAATTTTTGAGAATCTATTCACAACAACCATAATTGCATACTTTAATCGAACTGTACGGGGTAAACTTAGCTTGAAATTCATGCTCACTTCTTCCCAAGGCATATTAGAAATAAGCAAAGGTAAGTAAAGCCCTTGAGGCACAATCTTGCTCCTAGCTTTTTTGCACAGAATGCACCTCTCTAACACTCAGTGCACATCTTTTAGGAGATTTGTCCAGTAAAAATGTTCCTTCAAAGCTTCAAGTGTTATCTTCTCCCCAAAGTGGCCAGCGATTCTGCCGCTATGTGCTTTTCTAATCAACAACTCCTTTAGTCTAACGGTAGGTATGCAAAACCTACTTCCTTTGAAAAGAAACCCTTCGGTCACATAATAACCAGTATGAACCCCTTGCTTACATTTTTCATAAACTTCTTTTATCGAATCAAAAAAAAAATTAGTGCTTAATTGTGTTAGTAATGAATACCTTCTTGAGAGTGCATCGGCTACTGAATTCATCTCTCCCTTTTTTGACTTGATTTTATAAGGAAATCTTTCCAAGAATTCTACACATTTAGCATGTCTTCAATTAATATTGTGCTGGCTCTTATTGGCTTGAGAGCCAAGTGATCGGTATGAAATTACAAATACTTTTGGGAGAAAATAATGCTGCCACACCTCTAAGGCTTTTAACACTACATAAAATTCATTATCAGAAGTTAAGTAGTTGAAAACTTCTCCCTTGAGTATTTCTCTAAAATAGGCCAATTCGTTTGCCCTCTTACATGAGAAGAGCTCCAATACCTAGTCTGGATGCATCACAGTCAATCTCAAAACTTTGTTGAAGTCTGAAAGCATTAAAATTTATGCATTGCTCAACTTCTCTGTAATCATCTTAAAGGTCACTTGACAAGCTTGTGACCAAAGAAATTCCTTACCCTTTTAGTGCAATATGTAGGGGGAGCCATTGTAGAAATAAAATTCTTAATGAAAGGTCTATAGAATGAGGCTAGACTACAGAAGCTCATTACCTCTGAAATATTCGTTGGCACGGGCCATTCTAGGATGGCTTCTATGTTGGATTTGTCGGCCTGAATACAATCCTAAGAGATAATGATTCCATGGAAACAAACTTTATCTTTGCCAAAAGTACAATTCTTCAAGTTTCCATATAGCTTTACTTCCTTTAGTGTTTCCAATAAATTCTCTACTGTATATCAAGATATCATCAAAGTACATCACTATGAACTTTCCAAAAAGTTCTCTCAAAACATGGTTTATCAATCTCACCACTATGAACTTTCCAAAAAGTTCTCTCAAAACATGGTTTATCAATGTCATAAATGTGCTCGGGGCATTTGATAATTCAATGGCGTAACCAGGCACAAACTGCTTTCTCTTCAATAGCTTCATCAATCGCCAAGTCATAGGCTCTTAACATTCTCCCACCACAAATGTCCATACCAAGATAATTTTAAAGATATTAGCTGTATTTTTGCTTTGCCTGAATAGTTATGGAGGTACACTAACCTCAATGTTCTTGGATTCTTCATTAGAACCACACTTATTGCTCTAGGAATCTATCCCCTATCTCCCTCATCAGTCGCTCAAGGACGGTAGAAAAATCATCAATCTAACCTTGCAGATTTGGCTCACCTCCTTGACTAGTGGTTGCTTGTGCTTTTTTATTTGTTTCACTAGGATTGGTTGTTATTGTCGGTAGTCCTTGTCATCATGCTAACACTTAGAGTAGGATATTAGGAAAATATTGACGTTTACAAAAAAGGGAATGACTCTGATACCAACTGATGTGCCACGTTACCTGACAACATAACATGAATGGTTGAGAAATGACATAAAAAAAAATAAATCTACAATCTTACTTTTGAATTCCTCTTGCACAAAGTGGGAATATTGTAGCAAGTCACTAATTTGACAACTAGCAACAAGATGATAAAGTCTCTCACACACCAAATGAAATGAAAGGGTGTTTGATGGATTCCTCAACAAACTAAAGCATGCAGATGCTCTAGATATTATGGGTTTAACAACATCTACAAAATGTGGTAAAGAGGGCATATATAGGCTATAAATTACATGCTTCACATTTTTGCTAAGAGCTAGCTAAAACAAGTTAACGAAAAGTCTGCTGGGACAATAATATTCATATGAAAAAGTAATTTGAATTCTCCCAAATAGTTTTTTTTTTCACTGAATGCTTGCAGGCTGCATGACCACACATGATTAAAGGAGCTATAGGTGATAAAAAGGTGAAAGTCATTTACTTAATGAGTGCAAAGATGGTGGGCTTACAGAGATTTTTCTGAGATCTCATTGGATGAGGTGAAGGTGATGAAAACTAGAAGTCTTATCACATGTTGAAAATTATTGCAAAAAGTGGGTTGTTGGAGACTCTGAAAGAAACTCTTCACCTCATGATATTGTCTTCAAAATTACTGGGCGAAAACGTATATAAGGTTTATCATGGGCGGTTTTTTTTTGCCTGCAACGTGCTCAACAATTTGAGACTTTTGTTGGGTCAATTATGTCACATCCCATTTTCGTACTTGTTTTTTATGGATAAGAAAATACTATTTTAACACATTTTATAAAAACTATAGCGGAAGACTTAATAATAGTTAAATCCATTCCATAAGAACACCCATTAACCACATAAAATTTCTTAATGAAGCATTGTATTCGTTCAAAACATAAGGTGTAACACCCTTTAGCGTACCGTTTTGTAAACTTTGCTTTTCATAAAAAGATGATAAAATTTTTGGTTTACGATCATGCATTTGTAAAACGTAGCAGCGGAAGACTTTGAAACACATTTATAATTTAAATCTCTTTTGGAGGAATACATGATTGCATGATCGTTCTAAAATACATTAAAATAAAATTCCTCTCGTTCGTTGCTTGGACAACATCGTTCTAATAGCCATGTAGCCACAGTCATGGGAGCACTTCGTCAACTGAACGTTAGCATCACCTACACCACAAAGTTCATCTATGAGCCTAGTGCTAGGTAAGTAAATCATGAAATGCATGAATGCAAACATGATATGAATGTAGGATCGAGATTAACCTAAGTCGGGGGGGGGGGGGGGAATTAGNGGGGGGTGAATTAGGTTAACTACACTTTTTTGTTTACAAAGTCAAGTTCGTGCGAATTGTTTAGTTATTTCTAAACTCTAGTGCGGAATACTTAAACAAGTAAATAAGAGTTTAGAGAGAGAGAGAGTGACACTGGATTGGTAACGCGGTTCGGCCGACCTTGCCTATATCCGCGCTTCAAGGTACCTCCTTGAAGATCTTTCTCGCTCAAACCTTGAGCTTCACTCCGATTGACTTACGGGTGTCAACCAAACCTTTTGACTCTTTTCTTGATGGAGCGTCACCCATTTTACAATGAGCGTTAAAAGAACGAGTTACAAATTGTACGGTTTTTTATAAACCGACTCACTCAATCTCAAGAATGATATACAAGTTTTGGTACTAGGAATTGAGAGAGTAAAAGTTTGAGAAATAAAATTGGCAGCACTTCAGCGTAATTTTTCTCTCGTGAAAATTCTTGGTCAATAAGTGATTGCTTCATCTATTTATAGATTGCTGCAAAATTGTCCAGTTGGGTCAACACAAATCCCGTTGGGGTCGACACAAAGCACTAACCGGTAGACACATGAAAATATAGCCATTGTGAGTTTTCAGCCCGTTTGTGCTGATCTGCCTAATTGGGTCGATACAAATATTATTGGGGTCGACACAAAATCTTCTCGGGAATGTGTTGGGGTCGACACAATGTTTGTTCGGTCGACACAACCTTGAAGAATCCTTCTCTTAGAAAAGCTGGGGTCGACACAAATGTTGGTTGGGGTCGACACAAATTCTAAAGGATTCGTCTTTGAACAACGCTAGGGTCGACACAAGAAATGAGTTGGCTCTAGCTTTAGAGTCCACATGTAGAATGCAGGAAGGGTTGACACACGGATTTGAGTGGGATCGACACAGCGTTAAATTTGGGGTTGACACTGACAGTTTAAATGGGTCGACACATTAGCACGTTGTACTGCCTTTTTGGGTTGACACAAAATAAGTAGGTGGGTCGACACAAGTGGAATGGCTCGCCTCTGTTTTGAACAGGGGTCGACATAAATGTTGTAAGGGTCGACACAAACTATGTAAAGCTAAGTTTCTGGATTTTCTTATAGGTCGACACAAACTCTATGGGTTGACACAAACTATGACAGACTCAGCTTCTGTTTAGAAAAAGGGTCGACACAAAATTTATTGGTCGACACAAACTATATATATCTTCAAAATTTCTGCACCACTTAAACAAACAGTTAGACTTTAATTGTACCCTTCAAAGAGGGTATTTCTCATGAATAGATAAGTCTAATATAAGCATTGTAAAGAGTTTATTTTATCTTTCACACTCATCTTGCATAGTTATCATAAAAAACAATTGATTACTTTAAACATACTTTTAAAGCTAACAATGAATTTGTAAAACATTTTCTTTTCTTTTCATTTGGGGTATTTCTTTACTTTAATTTCCATGCATCCTTATCATTGGGGCTTCCTGGCAAGGAACGAGAGACCATAAACTTGAGTCCACCTAAGGGGACAACCAACTCAAACCCCTTCCCAATGACATTGACGTAACTTTCTCTTTCTTTCTTTCTTTTATCTTTGTCTTTCGTTGGTTATTCGAGCTCAACCCGAATGAAACATTTTCATATTCTGTTTCATATGAAATCTCATGCATGTAAATAGTTCATAACTTTCTTAAGAAAATGATGCATGAGATGCCCATGAACATGCATAATATGGATGTACCAAGCACATCATTAACATGTGTAGCATAAACATAACAATTCATCACATCATAGTAAATATCAATTCCAATAACATTTCGCAAGTTACATTAGCTTAACTACTTAACAATTGCTAGGAGCATATACTTATTCCGTTTTGACATAAACAAAATCTTTGTGATAGTAACATAATTGCAACTTGCTATCCAAAAACATGACATTCATAAATCAATCCAAATTAACACTTCAAAATATATCTTTGAGCCAAATACCATCATTCAACATATTCTATCTAAACACTAAAAAATTCATGTCATAATAAACAAGCATAACCTAACACTTCATGGTGTAGGCCCAAAGAGGCAAAACAAAAACATAGCATTACTTACCGTAGGTCTTTAGCAATTAGGAAACACATAATCAATGCCTTTTAATCACTTCATAACCTATAAATAAAACAACTATTAATTGAAACCCGAAATATTATTCACTGTTTTGCAGCAACTTCAAAGTATCATAACTTATTATATACAACTCCAAATGTCTTCATTCCTAAGCTCAAATCTCACCCAAGGTGTCTGTTTTAACTTGGGAAAAGGCCTTAGACAGTGAATTAGTCTAACTTAAGTTTTGAATACAAAACCCGAAACTGGACAGATTTTCCAATTTTTAACCACTTTTGCATAACATGGACAAATATGAATTAATTCATTTTATCTTTCATATATATCAACACCTAAGCCACTATAACATGATTTTATATCATTTTTATAGAACCATACACCATAACGTCCAAATTTTGTGCACTCAATATAGCTAATCATCATACCATCAATAAATCCCCTAAAAAAACATAATTATTCTTTAACCATCCTATCCTTAATCACAATTAATCCAATCCACGCATAACATAAATATTACCTCATTATTCTTAGCTCAATAGATTTCTCTTGATGAGAGGAACATTTTTCCTCAGATGTTTGGAAGCTAATTTCTACTCATTCCCCTTCAATTTTCACTCTTTCTCTCTAAAACCCTTTCTCCCTTTTTTTTGCTCCTTTTCTCTCTCTACAGCCACGAAAATCGCTGATACTCTGTCATATCCATCCATTTTTAGATAGACTTTATGATGAATTTACCTTTTAGTCCAACTTATCCTTTTAGATTTACCATTGTGCCCTTATATGTCTCTTTAATTGCTAAAATACTTCAATTATCATCATTTAATCATACATACTTTAATTAATTAATCTAGATTAGTACTAAGCTAATCCTTAAGATTAACTTAAATAATCATGATTAGTAAACCTTAATTACCCCTTAATCACTCACTAATTATGCTTTAATCACAATTAGTCACTAATCAAATAAGGACACGTGACACTTTCTTAATTGCTTCTCTACTTTAAATTACAAAATCATATTTGTATCTAATAATATTCTTGGACTAAGGTTTGTGCAAATAATATAATTCATTAAGGAGGAAATCTATTGAAGGTGACATATCCTTTAAGCATAAGTGTAATTTTACTTACTATCATTTTTATGCTAATTTTCATAACCCTAGCTTTTTCATCTTTTACATTTAATTAAATATCTTAATTTATCTTAAAAGTAAGCAATTTTATTTTTTGAGTATTACATAAGGTTAATTTACAAACTTTGGTGAATATGTATTGTCAATCTCTTTTAAACATTACATATTTCAAAACATTTTTTGAAAACACTAAACATCAAAATACATCTCCCACGGGTCATCACTTAACAATCCAAGCATCAGCGCCGGCTATACCTCCTCCACCACGTTGTATCAATGATAAGGAAAAACCTCCTCACCACTAATCTCATCACCTACAATACAAAGCTTAAACTATTGAGCTTTAGGCTCAGTAAATAACCATACATGATTCCTTAATGCCTACATGAATATGCATTTCTTAAAACATGTTCCATTTTCGTTTCATTTGATTTCTTGATACTTTTCTTTGGTGTGGGCGTCACAACGTATAGGGAGGGAAAAACACCGTTTGGTCATCTTCACGGGCAGCCCAATGAACACTATTTGGTCCATTTAGGACAGTTCATGAGAACCATATGGCCCGATCCGTAAGACAGCTCATTCCATCCCACCCATAGCTTGATACTTACATGCTTTATATATCAAATATTGAAGATTACGGAATAGAGGATTGGCACCATATGGCCTCCCTCGAGACAACCTTACTCTACTCCCTCCACAATATCTTGTTGAATTATCATGAAAACCATGCATGTAAAACATTTTCGTTCTTTTCATAAAACATGATGCATGATCAATTGTACATATGCATGACATACAACATTCATATAACCTATAATGATAATATTAAATTTAACTTAACATATCAATCATCAAACAATTGCAAACAAGCACACAAACAATCCCAAGAGTTTCGGTCGGTGTATTGTGCAATACACCCCAACAGAATATTATCCATACTTAATCTAGCACCTAATCAATTCAAATCATAATCCATAAAGTCTACTCTTTGTATTGTAGTCCCAATTGGGCCAAAGACATTCAGAGTTACTTACTTGAAGTCCTTAGCTTTAAGTTGATCACTTAATCCCTTAATCTTCAACACTTATCACTTGGTAACCTTAATACATAAAAGAAAATTGAGTGAGCAATCTCGGATATACCCTGTTTTGCAGTAACTTCCAACAACTATAACTTGAGATACACAAGTCCAATTACGATGATTCAAGTGTCATAACTTTTGTGAAGATGTCTACTTTAAGTCATCTGAAGAGAGTAAAATCAAATTACCACTCGAAAACCTTGTAATAATTCAAATTCTAAAACTGTGCAGATTTGTCCGAAATTGGGAAATCTTGATATAACTTTAAAATTCATGCACTAGCAACCATTCTGAACCAACCCAAGCACTTAGATATCAATATAGGGTAAGAATTGATACCTTAAAGGAAAGAAAACTTGCACCAAAGTTTCCAAATTCGTGGCTTCCATGTTTTCCTCTTTTCTTGCTTCAATAGTGCACTAAATCTCACTTTTATGCACTAAATACCCTCACACACTTCAACTATCCTTAAATCTTCACTTTTATCCTACAAAACTAGAGAGAACTTGAGAGAAGGAGATGAATTTCGTGGTTTTCCCCATCTGATTGGAAACCCTCTTCATAAAAGCTAAGGAAGAGGTGGAGAAAGCATGAGGTGTTTTCTCCTCATTCCACCCCACTTAAGCTGCTCTCCAAATTCACCAATGATATTTATTTAACTTTAATAATAAAATTTTGATTTATATTATTTTACACAGAAAATTAAGGTTGAGGTGGAGGAAAGCATGAGGTGTCCATTCAAGTAGGAGGTGTCCATTCTAATAATCACTAATTAACTTAGGCTAATCTTATGATTAAGAGTTTTATTTATTCTAACTTTCCTTCAAACCCTTCATACACGTAACAATTTTTTTCTGTTCATCGATCACAACTTCTAATTTACCATACCATCAAAACTAAATCACAAGATTATTGTACCATACACAAAAAGTAAGGGTGTTACAAATTATCTTAGTTATGAAATGATATGACAATTCTTTGTCATCCAAGTAGGCTTTTTTTTCTCTTCAATGTTCTCAAAGTGTTTACCTACAAAACGAGCAAACAAGTTAGTTATGCGAACTTGGCTCCTTGAGATATTTTCGTTGAGCTTTCTTCGATTGGTACTTAAATTTGTGTAAAACGTGGCACATTAAGAAAACTCTAGGATTTCTTTCTTTTACCATCTTTTTTTAATAATCCTAATGAGTTATTATTAAGTCATGCCTATAAAATAAATTGGACACAATGGTTGTTTCTATGCCTGTACTTAATATGTATGATGAACACTCAAGAGAAGAGAATTTATGTCAACAAACTCTAAAACATGCTGACGAAGAATTTAAAGCTTTAGATTAAACAATTTCAGAAAAGGCACCAAACGAAACATTTGAGGAAAATTCAACTACAACAAAAAATGCAAAGGGCTCGTCGTTAGTAATTAGTATGTATCATAAACAAATTATTAACAGTAGAGCTGCCTAATTTATAATGGGTGGACATAAAGAAATCCCATTCCAGCTTTCTGGCTCAATTTTGAATATAAACAATATAGGTTTCAGTTCTACCCCTTTTGAAACCATAATACTTGATTATAGACGTATGAAATTCATAAAAAAATGAAAAGAACCGTAAATAAAAAAAGTCAAATTTAGTTACGATCCATAATAACTCAATTAAATTCACAAACGATCTGAATCCAACCCAATTTACTAAACTTAATCCTAATTGAGCAAAAAAATTAAATTTTTGCACTTAATCAAACTGGTTACTCTACACTTAGTTTTTTAATAAAAATAATGTTTTTTTAGTTATCAGCAAATATATCAAATTCAATTTTAGTAAATCTAGTCTATTTTATGTTTGAATGTTGACTTTGCTTGTCTAATAACTACTAAAATCAGTTATTAAGAAGAAGCGGAAATGTGAGTAATAACTACTAATGCTAAGTTTACATATTTATTATACATGTTGACGTATCAAATGTTATAGTTTAATTAAAGTGTTAATAATATATTAAAATATTTCTAATTGTTTATTGCATCAATCAACATTTGACATTAAAGAATGTTGTTGCATTTAAATAGATCTAACTTAACTATAGTAGTTGCATTTATTGCTATTTTTGTACCACTAAAGAATTACCAAACTACTAGTTCATGAAATAACGAGTTAGAAAACTTCTACTGCCTAACATATTTATACATTTAATGTGTTGAATATTGCATTTATGAAATGATATTTTGTGACTAATAATCAAATATATCAATATTTAAATTATATTAGATGAGCTATTGATCCAATTGTAGTTAAAGAAAAGTTCCTTTTAACTTCATATTAAAAAGATGTGCCAATAACTGCAAGTTTTCTTCAAAAACAACCTTCTAAACATCATGAATGAGCGCCAAGAGCCTCGACCATCACACCCCGTTACTTAAAACACTATTAAAAGGAACCTTAGCTTCTTCCCTCGACATAAAGAAGTCAGATTTTCAAGACTGCGTAGTGATAGAAAGAAATGAGCAGCATTACAACAGTCGCCAGCTGTCAAGAGTCATAGATCCCCAGTGTTGCAGTCTAATTCATCAACCTTCTTCATTTCTAGTTATATTTGTAGCTAGCAAGCTGTCAACGACATAAAAGTAGAAATTCTTGGACCTTACTAGACCCTGTGTTGGCCAATGGCCTCGAAAAAATTGCCCAAACTTTCTGACAACATCATCATCACAAGGCTGAGGCTGAGACTGAGTTGCTCACTCCATTCTTTCATTATGAAATCATAATTGACCACGATGCAAGCTATCGAATCCCTATCTTCTCCATCGTCGAGCATACTCTTCTAATGAATTTGGTGCTGCTTGGAGAGAAGGCAGCCGATACCATGATAAAAATAGTTTTAGTGCCTTTGCAAAAAGGGAAGCGAAAGATACAGTCCATGCAGTGTCTTGAAGATTAAGAAACTAGAGAGTAACTCTCAGGACTTTTGGCAGACAAGTGCATATGGCAAATAGAAGAAGGGACGAGGTCAAGCAGATGATATAGTGTAGAACAAAGGCAAAGGAGGGTCAGGGCAACCGTAGATATTGGGATAGGAGAATTGTACAGGCTTATGAAGAGTGGTGTGCAGATTCCATGAAGCCGACAGTTGGTTTAGAGCCTAGGTTACTTCCTAAGGAAAAACCTCATGACTGTAAATTTTTTTGTAATTATGTGAATGAGTATAGATGCTTATGATTGTGTTATCTTGTATTGAACTAATAGAAAAATGGTGAAGGGTACATACACAAGGGATTATGTGATCAATCGATTGTGCAAAATTGTTGACCATCAGCTGCAACAATTTGAAAGTTTTATGGCACAAGAAGAACTAGAAAATAATCGTGTTTATGCAATCAATGACCTTAACTGTGAGGTTTTGTCGACCTTTCCAAAATAATAATGGTCGTTGTCGAATCCCATTTATGTTGAAGAATAGATTTTTACACTAGAAGACATGACTGAAAAGGAAAAAGTGGAGGAAGGAGAAAAGGACATATGTACATCATTCTTGTTTTCAAAGGTGGCATGGTATTGGTGGGACATTGTGAAAGTCAATGACAATGTCAAGAAAATGAAATGGAGCAAATTCAAGGAAATATTTTATGAAAAGTATTTCAACCGCTTTTTAAAGATGAAAAAACTCGTGGAATTTGTTCAATTGTGTCAAACAAGAAGTTTTTCAGAGTATATTATGAAATTTAAGGCCTTATCTTATTTTGCAAATCATCTTGTCTGTAACAACGAGCACAAGGTTCACTAGTTTACCCAAGGTTTGAAGGCTGAAATATATCCACGAGTTAGAATAGCTGGTACACATGACATGTTGTATATCAAGGTAGTATCAAAGGCTTTGGAAGTTAAAGAAGGTGAAATGAAATTGCAAAAGCAAAAGGGAGAGTACCAAGAAGTATTATGCTACAAAGCAACCCTAACATAATCAAAGCTGACTAACTAAGAACAGAGTAAAAAGATCAAAGAAAATTTTCAGAACATAGACAAAGTAATGAGGATGCAAGAATCTTCTAAGTGAAACAATGTCCAAAGTGCAAGAAGAAACATTCATGAGAATGTATAGCAATGACTAATTGATGTTTTAAGTGCAATCAGCCGAGAAACATTGCTAAAAATTGTCCAACAATAGACCAAGAGAAGACAAGAGTGTCACCTAGAGCTTTTGTACTGATAAAACTAGAGAATGGAGACCAACCAATTGTGGTGTTAGGTATCATTTATAACACTCTTGTCGATACTTTTATTGACTCACTAGTTGATTCTAAGTATTTAAAGTGTAAAGATATGAAATTGTAAGCACCTTTGATTTCAGGAACGCAACCAAAACTTGGAAAATAAAATACTGACTAAAGCTCATTCGTCAATTTTTTGGATAAATCTAGGAAATACGAAGGTGTATCAAAACTTGAAACAACACTTGGCAGACAAATATGAAGGACGACATAGCAAGACATGTCAACCTATCTTATTTTACTAATTTTTAAAGTGTAAAGATATGAAATTGGAATGACCTATCTTCTTGTAGTTTAGAGTTTTGTAGTGAAAGTTATTGTATTTTTTTAAGACATGCATTTTTTGAAAAATGTTGAAATTGGACAGTTTCTAAAATCTTTATAAATAAATATCATACTGATGTTAAATGACTTTTCNTTCTGAGGTTATGATATGTAACGTTTGTTTACTTTTTATGAAAATAATGGACTGCTTGATACAATATATATTCATGTTATATGCATTTCACGCATCATGTTTTTACTAATGACCTACAAAAATGAATTTTTCATGCACGAGTTTTTAAAATGAAACGTAATAGTCTCAATGGTACGAGATGTTGATTTCAAGTAGAGATCTGGAAAAACCTAAGAACTTGTATGGATGAGATTGATTATGGGGAGGAGCTTGAAAGGGATGGTGGTCCATGATGTTCAGATCATAGGTGCATCGTCTTGAAACAACAGGTGCCTTCACATCATTTCCATGTACATCGAAAGTCAAGAAATAAAATGAGAAGTGTCGATGAAAATATAAGATTTGTTTTTGGAAATTCATATGAAGATGCTCGTTCATGAAGTTTTGATCATAGGTGCACAATAAATGTCTTTTCATGTGTCTTTACAACAAATTAAAAAAATGTCAAAGGTAAAGAAATATGAGAAGACTTAAACGAAACAAATTATACTTTTTTTAAAAAACTTCACATTTTCATGTTCATTGTATATTACTTTCTAAGCATGTAATACCCAAAAAAAGTTATCAACTTTTAAGATAAAAAACTACTGTGAATTAACATAAAAATAATGGTAAGAAAATATTTACTTCATGATTGAAGGATATATCACTTTCACCTTTCATTTCTTCCTTAGTCATTGATCGACTAGGGCGAGCCATGAGATGGAAACTAGATTCCTAACTAAAGAAGAAAAGAAAAGAAAAGAAAAGAAAAGAAAAACACATAAAATAAAAGAGAAGAAAGACCCAAAATCAAAATAAAAGATCATATTTTACAAATGCATATCATGTTAGCATTCCTGGTTGTCATGCTTTACTTAATGAACACTAGGCTAATAGATGAACTTTGTGGTATAGGTGACACTGATGTTCAACTGACAAAGTTCTCCTATGAAAGTTGCTACACTATTGGAACCATGTTTCCCAATCAACGAACATAAGGATTTTTATTCTAATGTATTTTATAACGATCATGCAAATCATGTATGTCGTCCAAATAAGATTTTAATTATAAATTTGTTTTAAAGTCTTTTGCTGCTACATTTTACAAATACATGATTGAAATTTTTTTTACCATCTTTTTATGAAAAGCACGCTTTAAGAAACGGTACTCTACAAAGCATTAAGCTCATTAGATAAATTTTATGATACTGGTAAAAAAGATGGACCATGAACTTAGTGATAGAGGGATAAAATTTTGACCATGGTTTTTTTGTTATTGTTAGGTTAATTTTACATTTTAATAATGCATGATAAAAAAACATTACATTCTTTTTATAAAAAAACAAAGTTTAAAAAATAGTATGCAGTAGAGCGTTTATGAGTGTTAGGCTCATTAGATGAATTTTATGATATAGATTAAAAAGATGGACCATGAACTATGTGACATAGGGATGGGAGTTTGACCATGGTTTTTTTGGTTTCTGTCAGGCAAACTTGACCTATAGGATCGATGATTTAAAATAATGCTTTTAATAAATATTTTATGATTTAATAGATTTTATCATGTTTTAAGTTAGAGATATGTTCTTGATGATTTCATAATTACAATGAATTCAATTTCGTGTTTAATTACGAAAATCATATATGTTTATTTTAAAACAATAAGTTTCTACTGTGCAGTTTTAATATATTATATTTGTTTTTTTAAATAATTGAAAAATAAAGATCCTTACAGGAAGCCTTTTTTATAAGTGAATTTATATTAAGACAATGAGAGAATATGCATAGCTTCCATCTAGAGCCTCATCCAAGGAGGGAGGAAGCTACGGATCAGCCACTCATCCTATGATTTGAATAAGGATAGATCAGACTTTAATCTTGGGGCCACAGCCAAAGGGGAGGAAGCTACAAGTCAGTCACTCAACCAGCAATTTGACCAGAGCCAATCAAGGAAAGTACAGCTAACAAAAAGGATAATCACAGTTTGTCTTCTCAACAAAATAAACACAGGTAGAACAATATCAATTTAATTACAAAGCAGTCAGAGCAATCATAATGCAATAAACAAAGCATAATAAATAAATATATGTAAGAAAAAGCATATCAATAGTCATATTAGAACANGAAATATGACACGAGATCAAGGAAAAAAGTTTGGTGAAAAACTAAGAATATATATCCAAGAACTTCTCAATTGTGATAGCGTTATTGTTCCCGACAACATCAAATTTAAATGTGTGACATGCATTCGAGTGCACATGGGACAAGATGACATTATTATGAATTACACTATTATGTACTTACCTTACGTATTATAATGTATTATTTATAATCTATGTTGCCTTTCTAAGGAAAGTAGGTAATAAAGTAGATGCAAAAGTTGGTGAGAAAGTTGGTGAGAAAGTGGATGAGGTTGGGAGAAGAGAAACTAGGTGAGAAATGAGTCCTATAAATATGTACTAGATTTATCCTTTGAAATCAACTTTAGTTTTGAGAATCACGTTGTCAGAGAACTTCTCATTTATAACATGTTTTTTGGTCTTTCATTGCAAGTCCCGCAGCGTTGTTTCTGACTTATGAAATGCAATCCCTTCATTTGTGGCAACTTTCCTATCCAGGGTTCTTAGTTGTGTTATTGTTTCAGGTCTTAAGCTCTTTCTACGCTAAGGTTCAAACGTCTGTTGACTTCGGGTCAAGGTTCCATTTCTATCTTTATTTTTTTGTATATTTTTCATTTGATCTCTGATCAATCTATATTAGTTAAGATCATATCAATAACACAAGTGATATGTACGTGCCAGATTCTACTTTTGATAGAAGAGTAGAGTATGAGTATAAAAGTTTGAAGTTATGGTGCTCAATTTTCTTGATTACTTGGTCAGGATGATCAAATTTAGACTAAAACATTTGGGAGTTCCTAGCGGACCACGAGTGGTAAACAATTGAGGAGAGAATGATTATGAACATTAGAACTTTTTTGTATTCTTTTTTTTTCCTCTTTTATTGGCCATTTGAAGGCGCTTGCTAGGGTTTTTGTTTGATGGCCATCCAAACAGTAGAGAGAAAAGGTGAGATAAAGACTCTTGGTAGGAGGTGCAGAAGGAACAAAAGTCTTCAATTCCTAAAATTGTTAGCATGTCTTTTGTTTTAAGATGATCTAGAGCAGCAAGCCAAACAACACAATGATGAGGACAACACGAAGAGGAAATGTGAAGAATTAAATGCAACCGCCATAGGCATGGAAGGAAATATGACACGAGATCAAGGAAAAAAGTTTGGTGAAAAACTAAGAATATATATCCAAGAACTTCTCAATTGTGATAGCATTATTGTTCCCGAGAACATCAAATTTAAATGTGTGACATGCATTCGAGTGCACATGGGACAAGATGACATTATTATGAATTACACTATTATGTACTTACATTACGTATTATAATGTATTATTTATAATCTATGTTGCCTTTCTAAGGAAAGTAGGAGGTGCAGAAGGAACAAAAGTCTTCAATTCCTAAAATTGTTAGCATGTCTTTTGTTTTAAGATGATCTAGAGCAGCAAGCCAAACAACACAATGATGAGGACAACACGAAGAGGAAATGTGAAGAATTAAATGCAACCGCCATAGGCATGGAAGGAAATATGACACGAGATCAAGGAAAAAAGTTTGGTGAAAAACTAAGAATATATATCCAAGAACTTCTCAATTGTGATAGCATTATTGTTCCCGAGAACATCAAATTTAAATGTGTGACATGCATTCGAGTGCACATGGGACAAGATGACATTATTATGAATTACACTATTATGTACTTACCTTACGTATTATAATGTATTATTTATAATCTATGTTGCCTTTCTAAGGAAAGTAGGTAATAAAGTAGATGAAAAAGTTGGTGAGAAAGTTGGTGAGAAAGTGGATGAGGTTGGGAGAAGAGAAACTAGGTGAGAAATGAGTCCTATAAATATGTACTAGATTTATCCTTTGAAATCAACTTTAGTTTTGAGAATCACGTTGTCAGAGAACTTCTCATTTATAACATGTTTTTTGGTCTTTCATTGCAAGTCCCGCAGCGTTGTTTCTGACTTATGAAATGCAATCCCTTCGTTTGTGGCAACTTTCCTATCCAGGGTTCTTAGTCGTGTTATTGTTTCAGGTCTTAAGCTCTTTCTACGCTAAGGTTCAAACGTCTGTTGACTTCGGGTCAAGGTTCCATTTCTATCTTTATTTTTTTGTATATTTTTCATTTGATCTCTGATCAATCTATATTAGTTAAGATCATATCATTTGGTATCAAAGCCGCTTGGCTATCTTTTGTTTTTAAATGTCTCCTTATTTGATTTAAACTGAATCTACCTTTGAATATTTAGTTAGCAAAAAAAAATCTTCTGATTTGGTATAAACCAGAGACATCCTCTAGTATTCGATTTGAAAAAATACATATCGAGAAGTTAGCTATTTGGATTACATCTAAAACCACTACATTTATTTTTTGTTTGATCTTATCGTTCCTTTTTTATTTGATTTTTGCTATCTTTGTCGTGTCTTGTTGGTTAATCTCGTGTTTATCTTTGTTTAATTCAAATAGTGATATCCTGCACAAATTTTTATCTTCCAATTGATAATTTGGTTTTGACGTAAAATGACTCTTTGTTATGTCGTTTAACTCTTAGCATAATTGGAGCAATGAGGGGAAAAAGGCAAGATAGGTGAGACTATTAGAGGGTAATAGCCTACTGACAAGTGTGAAACACGAGTGGCAAATTGGAGTGACACACTTATCTGAGCAAAACGTGTGAGGGAGTATTGTGAGGTCTGTCTTATTGCATTTTTTTTCTTCTCTAACATTTTCTTGCAAGTTTAAATTTTTTACAAAGTCGAACTATGACAACGGTGTCGCACTGCAATGGCCATCAATTTAACTTCTTGATGAGTGAAGTGAGAAAATTAATGAAAGATCAGTTTAACCGTCTCAATGAACAGTTGAATAATGTTAAAAACGGTCCACAACAACATTGACAGCCATGCAATCAAAATAGAAATCCTACCCAAAGAGGAAGAGATAACTCTGTAGATGATACTCTTAATAGGGAAGATGACATTTCAGGTTATGATATTGGAGGAATCGAAGAAATTCTTGAGAAACCCTTAACTGGACGGATGATATCTTGAAAAACATTAAGATGAAAATCTCATATTTCCAAGGAAAGAATTATCCGGATACATATTTTGGGTGGGAAAAGAAGGTTAAATTAATCTTTGATTGCCACAACTATTCATAATAAAAAGTGTAAAACTCGTTGCTATTGAGTTTTCTGATATTGTTATTGCTTGGTGGGATCAATTAACCTTAACTAGGAGAACAAATGGGGAGAGAGCTATTGATACGTGGGATGATCTTCTCCTCAAGGTGGATTTCTCCTTATGAGGAGATGATTTGTACCAAGTTGATATTTCCAAGATCTATGGTAACATATGCACAAGCTTAAGCAAAGTACAAAGAGCAAAGAAGAATACTTCCAAGAAATGGCGGTAGCCATGATAAGAGAAAATATAGAAGAAGACCGAGAAAGCACAATGGCTAGATTTCTAGAAGGACTCAATCAAGAAATACAAGATAAGATCAAGCTAAAACATTACTTTGAGTTGGAAGAGATGTAGCACATGACGATTAAAATAAAACAATAACAGAAAAGAAAGAGTGGAAATGGTTCTTCTTTGGGCAATAGTTCTTATGACACATTGCTAAAACAAATCAAGATCAAAAGGTTGAAACTTCTAGTCCTGGAACCCAAGGTAAATTCAATCCATCTACATCTCAAAATCGTGATATCAAATGTTTTAAATGTCAGGAAAGGGGTAACATATCTAGCCAATGCCCTAACAAAAGGGTATGATAACACAAGATAATGGAGAAATCAAAACAGATGGTGACTCCAAAGTTGATAGCATTTTCGAATTTAAAAAGGAGTATGATGTCGAAGGAGAGTTACTAGTTACACGAAGAGCTTTGAATGCTTAACCGAAAGTAGTTGATGATGGAGTACAATGAAAGNATATAAAACCAACTCACAATTTACATTTCATTTTAACAAAACATAAGTTTTACAAACCATTACAAACACTTATTTTACAAAATACAAAAAGACATTCTTAAAAGCAACTTTCAAAACACATATAAGTTCATTTTTACATGTCACACCACATGTCAAATTCGCTTATTGATCCCAAGCATTTGCACCAGACATACTCCCTCCATTGCATCAATCTAAGAACCAGGAGTAAAGTCCTCACTTTCAATGTGATCACCTACATTACAAAGCTTAATCTAATGAGCTTAAGGCTCAGTAAGTAACATATAGTGTCCTAAACATGAACTACATGACTATGTATTTTATAAAACCATGCAATTTTTCCATATACATTTATTTCATTTATTTTCACGTATTTACTTTAGTGTGGGCAACACATCGTACAGAGATAAAAGCATCATATGTCCAGGACAACCAAATTAATGGCAACCGTACAGTCCGCAATATAGGACAACGAAGTTCAATCCCACCGAAAACATTAAATAATTACATACATTAAATATTGAAAGTATGACGAAATTGAGGATTTGCACCATATGGCCTCCCTCGAGGCAGCTTTACTCAATTTCACCTTCAATACTTAGTTGGGTTACATAATATAAACCATGCATGTAAAACATTTTTGTACTTTAATGAAAACATGATGCATGAACATGGTGACATACGATTCTAGCATACCCTCAAGTAATGACATTAAATTCTAATACAATAAATCAAATAATCAATCAATAACAAACATGCACACAAACAATCCTCAAATGCCTTGAGGTCGGTGTATTGTGCGTTACACCCCAAACATTCAAGTATCGTGCATGATTTATAAAAGTCATATTCTAACTATAACAATTCATACAAATCCTCAAGAACTACTCTTTGTAATGTAGACCTATTGCTAGGCCAAAGAAAAGCAATGTTTACTTACCTTAGGTCCTTAGCTTAAACTTGGTAACTTGATAGCTTAAACTCTTCCACTTTATTACTTGGTAACTCTAATACCATAAAAGAAACTCAAATGAGAAATCTCGGAAAGGCCCTGTTTTTGCAGCAACTTCAAACCTCTGTAACCTGAGCTATACTAATCCATTTAAAGTGATTGAAGGGTCAAAATCGTCCTTATTATGTCTACTTTAGATCATCTGAAGAGGTAAAAGTAAATTGACCACTTGAAGACCACTTGAAAATTCAAATTCCGAAACAGCACATAATTGTCCGAAATT
>QAOC01036987.1:0-43167 GCA_003255005.1 Begonia fuchsioides | reverse complement strand
CCAGAGAAGGATAGTATGTCGACAGTCTATCAAGTATGTTGACCGATTGAAGTCAATTGAAGTTCAAGAGATTGGATCGTATGTCGACCGGACACAACTTATGTCGACCGCATGGAATCCAGAGACAATTGTATGTCGACCGTTGCAGAACCTATGTCGACCGGCCAAATAACAAAGATATTTCCATGTCGACCACCAAGAGTAGATGTCGACCGAAGAACTTCGAGATACCGAAGGTATGTCGACAGTTGCAGAACCTATGTCGACCGGCCAAAGAACATAAAGTTTTCCATGTCGACCGCCAAGAGTAGATGTCGACCGAAGAACTTAGAAATACCGATGTTATGTCGACAGCTCCGACGATATGTCGACCGGTCGAAACCAACGACAGGGAAATTCTTCAACGGCTATTTTTTTTATGAGTCTTAACGGCTATCTCTATGTCGACAGTCCTCGAAGATATGTCGACAGCTCCGATGTCTGACAGAAGAAAATCTATAAATTGGAGAAGAGAAGCCAAAAGTAGAAGCAGATTTTTTAGAGAGAAAAGTACGTCCAAACTCTGCCAAAATTTCTAAAAAGCTTTTCTCTTCACTCTCCCATCATTGTAATTTATAAGATCATTCTCTTTGTGATCGAGAGAGTACTTTTTCAAATCATTCACAAAATACTTCAAGTTATTACTTGTGAGATATTGTAAAGGGGTGACGCCTCTCAGAAAGAAGAGTCAATTGTAAGGTTTGATTGACACCCGGAAGTCAATCATAGTAAAGCTCCAGGTAGAGCTGAAAGATCTTCAAGGAGGAACCTTGAAGCGCGGACGTAGGCAAGGTTGGCCGAACCGCGTTAACAAGCCCAGTGTCATTCTTCTCTCTCTTAAACTTTTTAATTATTGGTTGTGATTAGTCATTTAATAGATAAATAATTTTTAAGAGATAAACGAAGAATTTTATATTAAACTTATAAAATATCGATTAACCTAATTCCCCCCCCCTCCCCCCCTTTAGGTTAAACACGATCCTACAGTTAACGCTAAAACGTCATTGTGCGTTCTCAAGGGTGTATGAAGAACTATGGAAGTTCTTATTTATGTGTCATCTAGCACGAGCATCGAGGTAGACAACACAAAAATGTAGGAAAATGTTGACCTCGAATCGAGTAACACTCGTGCAAAAAAATGATCAATGGCTTTCTGGTTGAATTGCTCCAGCTACTCCTTGCCTGCAATGATTAAAAAAGTCCGAGCAGTCTTTCTCTTAGGGGTTTTGCCTCAGCCTCGGCCACTCTTAGCTGAACTCTGGCCACTACCTCTAGTCTGTTGAGAGTGGGCCTTCTGAGGTGGATACTGATTAGAGTCGTAGCTCTAATCAGTATCCACCTCCAAAACCTTGTCAAGAGGCGCTCACTTGAGGAGTGGAGAAGGTTGGCTGTCACCGAGGTTGTTGGTCTTGATTTTTCTATGGACAGTCAGTCATCTTGTGACCAGTCTCCCACAAGTGTAGCATGCAGTAGGGCTATATCGGCCGCTACCAAAAGACGCACTTGCAGCGTGACCACTGCCAAGAGTTTGGACGAGCGCCTTTCTTCATTCTTTTGAGTCATATTTTCGTCATCCTGACAACCTGACTTCACTTGAGGTGGATCCCATGTCACCTCGATAATTTGCTCCATACATCAAGCCACATCAACTGCCTCCTGAAAAGTGGCATGCTTAGTAATGTCCACTGCCTCTCTCAATCTCGGTCTCAAATAAGCCTGAAACTTTGCAGCAAGCTATAGTCCAAAACCACCTCCAAATAAGGTATGAGGCTGGAGAATGATCATATTGGGCATCGAGCATCGTCGCGTTCTGCATCAATTGATTGAATGCATTTAACATAGCATCTCGATAACTACCGCTACAATATTGTGCCCCAAAACAAATAGTAAAATTCTTCCATTTCATAGACCCTCCTCCAAGGTAGTTGGTCGCCATAGATACCTAAAACTCTCTAGGAATTCAGATAGATGTGAAGTTGTGTTCCATGTCCTAAGGCACTTCTTTGCAGGTTCCGAGTTTGATCCTCCTCGGAACACCGGAGGATTTAATCGATTAAATTCCCGCAAAGCAGGCCATGTCGAGAGAACTAGCAAGGTCCATCGCGTTGGTATTAAATAGGTTGCGCATCCCCTTAGTTACATCCTAGGCTGGGTCCGAAATATTAGCAATCTGAGTGTTTCTTGTGCTTTGTCTCGGAGGCATGATTATTTGTGATCATAACAGAATTGATCAATCAACTCTAAATCTTTCTTTCCCAAAATTCGTTTTATTATTCTACCAAAAGAGAACTACTAACATTTTCTAAAGAATTGTGCTCTAATAACTTTATTTGTGTCATGACTCAAAGTAAGGCCTCGAAGAAGCGCTAGGTCAAATAGCTCGATAAATCAAAACTGACTTGAGGTCCAACCCAAAGGCTTAATTTATTTTGATAAAATTTAATTTTCATAATTTAATTCCCAGGTTTATCATTAAAATATTAAAATAAACTCATATTTTAGAACTTGTTGTAAAAAGTTCACAGTTATGTAAGAAATCGCCTAAATGCTAGAAATTTTGTAAAAAAATAAATTGATGTAAAAGTATAATTTACTCATAGTTAGAAGAAAAAAATATTTTTTAAAGAATAAATTTAATATTTATTACGTAAATTAGGAATTCGGGAGTGGGGATTGGTAGAGAAGTAGAGATGAAAAACAAGATGAGCCAGCTAAATCAAACTTAGAAAAACTTAACTTGTCGAATGTGTCAAGTTTAAGGAGTCAAGTTGAACGAGTCAAGCTTAATGAGTCGAGTCGAGTTTATTATTATGATGTAAATATTATAATATAAGTATAAATGAAATGTTTTTGATTTATATATATTATTATATAAGATAATATGTAAATATTTATAAAGTCATTCTAATCCGGTTAGAAGTAAGTAAATACAATTAAAATAGAAATATTCCAATAAAAATGGTTTGGTTTCTTGGTTCTTTCTCATCTCAATTGGCTTTTAGGGGAGTGGGTTTGATTCTCATTCCATTAAAAAGAACATCCATCTTTATGAACGATGAGCTAAGGCCCGCAAGCCTGAGACTGATTGGCAAGCATGGAAAAGTGGGCTACAGCTCATTGAATGGGCTCGGCCCAATTACTGTAACAACCTAATCTGCCTGTTTGTCATGTCTACGGAGGAGGGGTGTGAAAACTGGCCAATGGAAAACCAAACTAAATTTCTAGAACTCTATTTAACTATTATTTTGTTTTCTCACAGTCAAAAGATGTCTTATTTAAGGTTGCTTGGGTGTTTTTGTCGACCATTGTGCCCATTTATGTTAAGGGTATGCAAAATAGGAGGATCGTGGGCCTTTTGGCCTTGACCAGAACTATCAGTCTTTTGATTTTAAATATAATAATTTTATTTTTTAAATATGCAATTGAAGTGTTATAATTTTGATTCATCCCATAACCGGACTGAACCAGATCTTACCTACCCAAAATATATGTTGTTCGAAGAAGTTTTCGCTTTTCATCAATGAAGTGATTCATTGAGCTTGAGTTGTTCGTTGTCAGTCAAAACGTTGAAGATATTTGGTACAAATACATGTAATATTTAAGTCCTTCATTAACGTTTACCCTAAGAAATATAACATTTATGTCCTCAATTGACGTTTACACTATACAATCTCAACATAATTATAGCTCAGCCCAGTTTCACGGTTTTTTACTTCTAAAGACCAAAACCGGCATATCAATCACAGTTTTTTAAAAATTAGAACCAATACCAGATTAAAACTGGCAGTTCCATTCTGGTTTTACCCACCACTACTCGATAGTCCTCCCTTTGGTTTGTACGCCTAAGAGTACAAATCTTTGGCCGTCAATCCTATTTTATTTCTAAATTTAAAAGATTATTATATTTGCGGGTTTAGAAATAAGATTTTGTTTGGTTTTAATTAAAAAGCAAACCAAATGGCAAATCGGTAGAAGACCAAATCAAAATAATTGATTTAGTTTGATTTTATTTGATCTGGTTTGGTTTTATTAGTTGGTCCAAATCCTTCAAACCATCAAAGTGATGCTTCTATGTTTGAACAAATAATTGAAAACGTTTCACTACTATATGACATTTCAACTTTAGAACTAAGATGTACAAAAAAATTATTGAATTTAATTAATAAAACTCGAGGAAAAAAGACAAGGGTCTTCTTTTGACTATCTTAACGTTGAAAATTTGGAAGGAAAACAAACGAGGGACTAGGGATTGGACCACAGGTTCCATTCAGGTTTTTACCAAAAAAATAATCAATACGACGAGTTCGAGTTTTGATATATTAGATCTAAAGCATAAATCGGTCGGTTATGATAACTGATACAAACTGATCCAAATATTCGAGTTGAGTTTGGTCTAAATTCGGTTAATTGATTCGGGTTGGAATTCGAGTTGGGTTGCGAGTTGGGTTGCTAGTTGGGTTGGTTTTGATACGAGTTGAGTTTGGGTTGACGACAAGTTATGTAACACCCTTGCTTTTTGTGTATGGTACAATGATCTTGTGATTTAGTTTTGATGGTACGGTAAATTAGAAGTTGTGATCGATGAAGGGAAAAAAATTGTTACGTGTATGAAGGATTTGAAGGAAAGTTAGAATAAATAAAACTCTCAATCATAAGATTAACCTAAGTTAATTAACGATTATTAGAATGGACACCTCCTACTTGAATGGACACCTCATGCTTTCCTCCACCTCCACCTTAATTTTCTGTGTAAAAATAATATAAATCAAAATGTTATTATTAAAGTTAAATAAATATGATTGGTGAATTTGGGAAGCAGCTTAAGTGAGGTGGAATGAGGAGAAAATACCTCATGATTTCTCCACCTCCTTCTTAGCTTTTTATGAAGAGGGTTTCCAATCAAATGGGAAAAACCACGAAATTCATCTTCTTCTCTCAAGTTCTCTCTAGTTTTGTAAGATCCCGTTATTTAAAAACTTTTTGAAAACAACGGTAAACCTCACGTGTAAACCTAGAGGAAGCGTAATACTTTAAACGTTGAACTAATGAACCCATACACGTGTAAACCTCAATTTCATCAATACAGGTTAAATGTAACTTTACAAAAAATAACAATTTTCATTCCTTTAAAACATTTGACATAATTGTTCAAGACTTTAACAAAAGGCTTTGCCAACATCATTCAAAATATCGTAAAGCATCTAATTAGTTTTGCGATAAAACATCAAATACATTAAAACCATTTTCTTTTCCTTCCCCCACGGGTCTTTGCTTGGTTTCGTAAACAGCCCGCTCCAAAACAGTTTCATCCACATATCATGGCACGTGATGAGGACTAAATTCCTCATTCCGAGCTTCGTCACCTACATCACAAAGCTTAACTAATGAGCTTAAGGCTCAGTAAGAAATCATAATGTCCTACGTGCCTAGCATGCTTATGATATGCTTAAAACATGTTCTTTTCGTAAAACATGTCTTTTTCAAATCATTTTGGGGCAAGGATCTGTGTCCCATACCACGACCATCTTCAAAACATCATTTCATTTTTAGAGTGAAGATCTGTGTCCCATACCACGACCATCCTCAAAACTTAACTTGATACATGCTGCCATTACATCGCATAAAGGAGAAATGCATCATTCTCATAACTTGATAACTTGATAGAGAGTTAGCACCTACGGGGTCCTCTCATAATATAATAGCTTGATAGAGAGCTAGCACCTACGAGGTCCTCTCATAACTTGATACTTGATAACTTGATCTTCATGCGATGAATGGTGACATTTTGAATGCATGCTTGATAAACATTTTTCTTGAAATATGATGCATGAATGAGATGACATGAAAAACTTGACAACTTGGCTTAATTCATGCATTCTTGATAACTTACGAAATCCTGTTTTGCTTAACAACTTAACATAAATCACACCTAAACACATACGTCTCCCAAATGCACTTAAACTTTATTTCTTAACATACTTTTCATGCTTTACGTATTAAGGGGTTACTTATAGCATACACATAACAATTCAATGTCACACAAACACCAATCACACCCATATTATTGAGCCGGTGCACGGTGCGATGCACCCCAAATAGATTTCATACATATATAACTATAACGTATTCATTTCATGCTTAATAATTTAACATTTTAACGTTTCTCAATCATTCAATCACGTCAACCTCAGTCCTACTCTTTGTGATGTAGGCCCCGAAGGCCAAAACACATGCAATGAGTTCTTACCTTAACCGTTATCTTGAATTAATCTACTTGAGCCTCTTTTAATCCAATTGATGACCTGAACATATAGATCATCCAAGGATCAGAATTCAGGTAACGTAACCTGCTTTATTGCGTAAAGTCATAACTTTATTCCAACTTCAAACAACCATAACTTCCTCGATAATGATCCATTCATGATGCTACGGGTGTCAAATTATTCCTTAAAGGGTCTACTATAACTTCTTAGAAGACACCAAGTTCATAAAACTATCGTAGCATAAAGTGTTGATCAATGTTGACATAACAGTGAGTATGCAACACTGGAAATCAAGGACCGGTCGACCCAACCTATAAGGGGTCGACCCATGTTGACAAAAAAGAGAGCCTGCGTTTTTAAATCGAGAATCGGTCGACCCTAACCTATAAGGGGTCGATCGCAGCTCTCCCTAGTTTCCGTACACTGACTTGCAACATCCATAACTTTTCATACATAGCTTCTAATTGAGTGATTTAAACAACTATAGATCACTCTAAGAGTCTAATTTAACTCTTATGAAGGACATAAACTCAAATTCGTGCTACAATTTGACCGATTCTCAAAAACCCTAACCTTATGCATAATTAACTAATTTTTTAACGATCTACATGAAATCCTTCATTTTTATCCATCAATTCTACCAATACCATCATATTATCCTTACTGAATCTTAAAAGAAACTCAGAGGATAGAAAAATTACCTTGAGCCTCAGCTTCTACGAAAACTTCAGAGTTTTCATCTCACAATACTTCTTTCTATCTCAATCTCACTCTCCCCTCGTCAAGACGTGATAACTTAAAGTAAAATAGGAAGAATGAGTCGTGTTGGTAGGGAAATGGCAGATCATGCCTTCTTATCCCTTATTAATAAAAAAAAATGTTTCTTTTACATCCATCAGGATTTTCCACGTTTTGTTGACTTTTCAACTTGAATCGGTGAGAATGTGTCGACCGCTCGTTACTGGGGTCGACCGAAAGTGTTCCAAGGGGTTATCTTGTGTCGACCCCTCCTCAATCCTGGGGTCGACCAAAGTCTTCAATTGTGTCGACCCCTCCTCAATGCTGTGGTCGACCGAAATCTTCAATTGTGTCGACCCCTTCTCAATCTTGGGGTCGACCAAAAGTATTCAATTGTGCGACCCCTCCTCGATCCTGGGGTCGACCGAAGTCTTCAATTGTGTTGACCCTCCTCAATCCTTGGGTCAACTGAAAGTGTTCCAAAACACTTAGAAGATTTTCTAACTTTTCTGAATAACGTCATTACTTATACCCCTTAAACCTTATTTTCTTCATCACCTTCAACCTACTAAATTGCTCACATCCACAATACTTAAATTCCTCAATAACTACCCAACATTCATGAAATTACTCTTAAACATTTACATCCTAAAGTCACAAAATTATAAAATAAAAATGAGGGTTGTTACAAGTTTTCTACGAGAAAAGTGAAGATTTAAGGATAATTGAAGTGTGTGAGGGTATTTAGCGCATAAAAGTAAGATTTAGTGCACCATTGAAGCAAGAAAAGAGGAAAACAAGGAAGCCACGAATTTGGAAACTTTGGTGCAAGTTTTTTTTCCTCGAAGGTATCAATTCTTACCCTATATTGATATCTAAGTGCTTGGGTTGGTTCAGAATGGTTGCTAGTGCATGAATTTTAAAGTTGTATCAAGATTTCCCAATTTCGGACAAATCTGCACAATTTTAGAATTTGAATTGTTACAAGGTTTTCGAGTGGTAATTTGATTTTACTTTCTTCAGATGACTTAAAGTAGATATCTTCAAAAAGATTATGACACTTTAATCATTGTAATTGGACTTGTGTATCTAAATTTATAGTTGTTGGAAGTTACTATAAAATAGGGTATATCCGAGATTGCTCACTTAATTTTCTTTTATGTATTAAGGTTACCAAGTGATAAGTGTTAAGATTAAGGGATTAAGTGATCAACTTAAAGCTAAGGACTTGAAGTAAGTAACTTTGAATGTCTTTGGCCCAATTGAGACTACAATACAAAGAGTAGACTTTATGGATTATGATTTGAATTGATTAGGTGCTAGATTAAGTATGAATAATATTCTGTTGGGGTGTATTGCACAATACACCGACCCAAACTCATTGGGATTATTTGTGTGCTTGTTTGCAATTGTTTTATGACTGATATATTAAGTTAAATTTAATATTATCATTATAGGTTATATGAATGTTGTATGTCATGCATATGTACAATTGATCATGCATCATGTTTTATGAAAAGAACGAAAATGTTTTACATGCATGGTTTTCATGATGATTCAACCAGATATTGTGGAGGGAGTAGAGTAAGGCTGTCTCGAGGGAGGCCATACGGTGTCAATCCTCTATTCTGTAATCTTCAATATTTTATATATAAAGCATGTAAGTGTCAAGCTATGGGTGGGATGAAATGAGCTATCTTACGGATCAGGCCATATGATGCTCATGAACTATCATAAATGGACCAAATGGTGTTCATTGGGCTGCCCGTGAAGAAGACCAAATGGTGCTTTTCCCTCCCTGTACGTTGTGATGCCCACACCAAAGTAAAAGTATCAAGAAATCAAATGAAACGAAAATGGAACATGTTTTAAGAAATGCATATTCATGTAGGCATTAAGGAATCATGTATGGTTATTTATTGAGCCTAAAGCTCATTAGATTAAGCTTTGTATTGTATGTGATGAGATTAGTGGTGAAGAGGTTTTTCCTTATCATTGATACAACGTGGTGGAGGAGGTATAGCCAGTGTAGATGCTTGGATCCTTAAGTAACGACCGGTGGGAGATGTATTTTGATGTTTAGCGTTTTGAAAAAAAAATGTTTTGAAATGTGTAATGTTTAAAAGAGATTGATAATACATATTTATCAAAGTTTGTAAATTAACCTTATGTTTTGAACGAATACAATGTTTGATTAAGAAATTTTATATGGTTAATTGGTGTTCTTATGGAATGGATTTAACTATCATTAAGTCTTCCGCTGTAGTTTTTATAAAATATGTTAAAATAGTATTTTCTTATGCATAAAAAGAAAGTATGAAAATAGGATGTGACAAGTAGGGTATCAGAGCCCACAAGGTTTTAAAATCGGTTTTCTAGACTACTTAACGATACAAGCTTCGCACTGGAATACTTCACTCACGGTAAGTATTGTTTGATATGAAATGTTTAATTGTGTTTATATGCATTTTATGTGATAATGTTAGGATTAGTTGAAATCATGCCGAGAAGAAAGACCAATTGCAAGGAATTGGAGGCCCAATGACAAGATCAAGAACCAAGGAAATGCAGGAAGTGCTATGTTGTTTAGTGGAAGAAATTGAAATTAAAGAATCTATTCAACATCAGAATAAAATGCTTATTATGTTAAGTGTTGAAGAAGATATTGAAATCATACAAGGTGGTCAAGCACACAAGCCGAAGAGCCCAAGCCAATAAAAGATATTGAATGGACAAAGGAAATACGAAAGTACATGCAACTTTTCTTAAATCAAACTTTTACTTTACCAGCAAGAATATATTGGCAGATTCGACAATCTTCCCAAAGTTATTTGAAAACATTTTCTTCATTAAAGTTGTAGCTGCTTTCAAGACCTTTTCGGAATAGGCTAGATCATAAAAATCAGATGTTGTTTGCCTAGCAAAATACACAACTTACCGATACAGAAGTGCCTTGCAACAATTCCGAAAATTCTTTCTTTTATTTTGTTAAGTTTCCTAATTACTTTCTATTTCCTAATTTACTTGTTGTTAGTTTAGAAAGTGTGTAGCCTATTTAAAGGCATTTAAACTATTGCAAGAGGCGACAACTTTTATGATTAATTCACCTTGAGTGTTTTGGAGAGATTTTCTCTTTAGTTCTTTGCGAAGAACTTGATCTTCATCAAGTTAATTCTTGATAGATCAAATTTGATAGCTTTGGTTCTTACCGACAAGTTCGGTCTGGGTCAAGCTCATTGTTTGATAACTTAGGTTCTGTCGGCAAGGTTCGAGTGGGGTCAAGTTCCTAGTACTTGATTCAAAGGCGATCCAGACATCTTTTTTTCGCAATGTTGAAGGGTCTCGGGTTTGATATACCCGTGGTTCTCATCATTTGGTATCAGAGCTTTGGCTCTTTTATTCAAGTTTCTATCTTTATTTAAGCTTTCTTATTCTTCTTTATTTCCTTACTTCCTATCTTATATCTTTCTATCTTTTCTTATTCTTCTTTATTTCATTATTTCCTATCTTTCCATCAGAAAAAAAAACAAAGCAAAAAAAAAAAAATTTGTCTGAGAAAAAAAAAAGAATTATTGTGCAAAAAAATGGAAAAGCACAGCAAAAAAAAAGTGAAAAAAAGAACGATTTTTTTTTGCTTACTGTCTTTGTTACTACCATTATAAAAAAAATCTCGTTACTTCAAAAAAGTGCTTACTGACTTCCGTCAACAATATTTGTTTCAAAGTTCTTTCTTTTATTTTTTGTGACTTCAAAGTTATTCCTTGCCTTTATTGATCTTACATCATTAGAGCAACACTTCATTATCCATCATTCATCATTATACACACGTTTTCCTTGGATCGCATTATTTCTTCAAAATAGTTTGACTTTGACGATCTTGGAAGTTTGAATTTTTGGCTTAAAAGTTTGATCTTGATTGTTTTTACTTGCTGAATATTTCTCCTGAATTAGGTTCTTACATAAAGAACTAAAAGAGAAAATTGAGAGGAAAAAGGCAAGAGTGTGAGACTATTTTATAAAAGCCAATAATTGAGTGAAATACGAGTGTGAATGACATTGGTCGAGTGTAAACACGTGAGGGAGTGAGTGAGGTCGGTATATTTTTTTTATTTATTCGCTAACATTTTTTTTTTGCTTCTTATATTGAGAAATGAGTATGGACGAAAGCCGAATTATTGTCGATCTAGAGGCATACGCCAAAGCCATACAAGGACATATAAAAAAAATTGAAATGAGATTGAATATGTTAGAGGCTCAAACTAGTAGCCTTGCACGAGGAAATATTAAAGAAATAGAGCAAGAAGTTGAATCCGAGAATGAGAGCAACAATTACAAAATGGAGCGGTATCCAAGAAAAAACCAAGAAGATGGCAACCTAAGCAACATCAAGCTGATGATTCCTTCTTTTCATGGTAAAAGTGATCCTGAATCATATTTGGAATGAGTAAGAAAGGTAGATCATATTTATGATTGTCACAACTATACCGAAGAAAAGAAAATCAAGCTGGCCACATAGAATTCATGGACTATGCAAGTACATGGTGGGAACAACTAGAGAGAACTCGAAGAAGGCACGACGAACGACCCATTTCCATGTGGGAAGAAATGAAAACATTTATGCGTAAGAGATTTGTTCCTAGTTATTATCATCGAGATCTTTGTAGGAAATTGCAAGAACTAAAACATGGTTCAAAAAGTGTGGAAGATTATTATAAAGAGATGAAATCAACCATGATGAAAGCCAATATAGAGGAAGACGAGGAAGCAACCATGGCACATTTTATTAGAGGATTGAATAGAGAAATTTATAACATAGTGGACATGCAGCACTATGTAGACATAGAGGAATTATTACACAAGTCTATCAAGGTGGAACAATAATTGAAATCAAAGGAAAATTTAAAGGGTGGTTCTTTTTGGAAATCAACTTGGAGGCACGAGAAACAAACTATAAAGCCTAAGGAAGATTTCAAGGGAAAGATAACAACTACCTCAAATAATGCTTCCATAAAAGGTAAGGTTGAAACTACTCCAACAACTAGAGCTCGAGAAATTAAATGCTTTCGTTGTCAAGGATTCGGCCACTATGCTTCGAATTGTCCGAATAAAAGAATAATGGTAATACGTGATAATGGGGATGTTGAAAGTGAGGACTCAAGTGATGGCGAGATGCCCCCACTAGAAGACTGTAGCGATGTGGAGGTAGAGGAACCCGTAAGAGGTGAACTTTTAGTCACTAGACGCGTGCTTAACGTTCAAGCCAAGGACGATGGAGATGAAGTACAAAGAGAACACATATTTCATACTAGATGCCACGTGAATAACAAGGTATGTAGTTTAATAATTGATAGGGGAGTTGCACTAATGTTGCTAGTACTTTGTTAGTGGATAAGTTGGGATTGGAAACCGAAAAGCATCCCAATCCATATAAACTACAGTGGTTGAGCGACTGCGGTGAAGTCAAAGTTACTAAATGAGTTAAAATTGCTCTGTCCATTGGGAAATATCATGATGTGGTTCTTTGTGATTTGGTTCCTATGCAAGCAACACAAATTTTATTAGGAAGACCATGGCAATTTGATCAAAGAGTCAAGCATAATGGGTTCAAGAACGAGTATAACTTTGTTCAAGATGGTAAGACAATCATTCTCAAGCCACTTAAACCGTGGGAAGCTAGTGAAGATCAAGAGAAAATTATAAGAGATTTCAAATGAGAGAAAAGCAAATATGTGAGCAAAAGAGTGAAAAAAAGTATGATGAGAGAAAAATAGAGCGTGAGAGAAAACAAGAAGAGAGTGAAAAAAAGGGCAAAGAGAGAAAACAAGAGAATGAGAAAATGAGTGGAATAGCGAGAAAAAGTGAGGTGAAAAGTGTGATGTTAGCAAGGCAACAAGTACTTGTACTCTTGTACAAGGATATTTATCTTTCTACTAACGAGCTAAGTGTTGTTTCTACTCTTTTAAAGAAATTTGAAGATGTGTTTCCTGAAGAAGTTCCAAGTGGGTTACCTCCTTTAAGAGGAATCGAACACCAAATTGATTTTATGCCTGAGATTTCAATACCCAATAGACCGGCCTACCGAGCTAATCCTGAAGAAACAAAAGAAATCCAAAAACAAGTAGACGAGCTAGTAGAGAAGGATTTCGTGAGAGAGAGTCTTAGTCCATGCTCGGTTCCTGTGATTTTAGTTCCATAGAAAGATGGGAATTGGCGAATGTGTGTGGATTGTCGAGCTATCGACAAGATCATGATAAAGTATCGAGATCCTATTCCAAGGTTAGATGACATGCTTGATGAATTGCATGGTTCCTGTTTATTTTCAAAAATAGATTTAAAGAATGGATACTACCAAATACGGATGAAAGAAGGGGATGAATGGAAAACCGCTTTTAAAACTAAGTATGGTCTTTATGAGTGATTAGTAATGCCATTTGGATTATCTAATGCACCAAGTACTTTTATGAGATTGATGAACCATGTGCTAAGAGCTTTTATCGGAAAATTTGTTGTTGTATCCTTTGATGATATATTAATATATAGCAAAACCTTAGATGCACATGTTGAAACATTTGAATTTGGTTTTAATTGCATTACGAGAAAATCAACTTGATGCTAACTTGAAGAAGTGCACTTTTTGCATGGATTCAGTAGTTTTTCTTAGTTTTGTTGTAGGATCAAAAGCGATTTCGATGGATAAAGAGAAGATCAAGCCGATTCAAGAGTGCCCGAGACCAAAGAATGCAAGTGAGGTTAGGAGTTTCCATGGATTAGCAAGTTTTTATAGAAGGTTTGTTCAAGATTTTAGTACTATCGCGGCACCGTTGAATGATCTTGTTAAAAAGCATGCTGAATTTAAATGGAACGAAGTTCATGAACACACTTTTAACCTTCTAAAAGATAAACTTACTAGTGCACCATTACTTGTGTTACCTAATTTTTATAAAGTATTTGAAATTGCATGTGATGCATCGGGAAAAGGTATTGGTAGTGTTTTAATGTAGGATTCCAAGCCAATCGCTTACTTTAGTGAAAAACTTAATGGAGCTGCTTTAAATTATCTAACATATGACAAGGAGTTGTATGCTTTAGTGAGGACTCTACAAACATGGCAACATTATTTGTGGCCAAAAGAATTCATTATTCATTCTGACCATGAAAGTTTGAAGCATTTGAAGTCACAAGGAAAATTACACAAGAGACACGCCAGGTGGATGAAGTTTATTGAAACATTTCCATATGTGATAAAGTACAAAAAATGTAAGGAAAATATTGTTGCCGATGCATTATCTCGAAGGTACGTACTTCTAACGTTCTTACAATCTAAATTGCTTGGATTTGAATTGGTTAAAGAATTATATGAAGTCGATTTGGATTTTTTTGAAATTTGGAAAATGTGCGAAAAGATTGCATATTTAGATTATTATAGACATGATGGTTATTTGTTTAAAAAAGATAAATTGTGTGTTCCTAAATGTTCGTTGAGAGAACTATTTATTACGGAAACTCATGCTGGCGGATTAATGAGACATTTTGGAATGAGCAAAACCTTAACTGTTTTATGTGAACACTTTTATTGGCGAAAAATGAGACATGATGTGCAAGTTATTTGTGATAAATGTATCGAGTGTAGGAAAGCCAAATCAAAAATCAAACCACACGGAAAGTATATTCCTCTTCAAGTTCCTAGTCAACCTTGGATTGATATTTCAATGGATTTTGTTATTGGTTTGCCGAAAACACAAAGTGGAAAGGATAGTATTTTCGTAGTTGTTGATAGATTTAGTAAGATGGAACACTTTATTGCATGCTCGAAAACTAATGATGCTTCACATGTTGCAGATTTATTCTTTAAAGTGATTGTGCGGTTGCATGGCTTACCAAAAACAATTGTTAGTGATCGAGATGTTAAATTTTTAAGTCACTTTTGGAGAACTTTGTGGAATAAGTTAGGTACTAAACTTTTATTTTCAACTGTAGCGCACCCACAAACGGATGGACAGACTGAAGTAGTTAATAGAACACTATCTACTTTGTTAAGAGCAATTATTTCTATGAATTTAAAACAATGGGAGAAGTGTCTACCACATGTTGAATTTTCATATAATAGAGTTAATCATTCAACTACATCTTATTCACCATTTGAAATAGTATATGGTTTTAATCCTTTAAATCCTATGGATATGCTACCCTTGCCTACTAATGAGTTTGTTAATTTTGATGGAAAGAAAAAGGCAGAATTCGTTAGAGATTTGCATACAAAGGTCAGGGAGAATATAGAAAAGAAAAATGAGCATTATGCACAACAAGCAAACAAAAGCCGAACAAAAGTTGTATTCCAGCCAGGAGATTGGGTTTGGATTCACCTAAGGAAAGAACGATTCGTAAGTAGAAGGAAAAAATAAGTTGCAACCTCGAGGAGATGGTCCTTTTCAAGTGTTGGAGCAAATCAATGACAATGCCTACAAAATTGATTTGCCAAGTGAATATGGTAATGTAAGTGCCACTTTCAATGTTAGCGACTTATCTTTGTATGATGCAGGAGATTCGAGGACGAATCTTTTCGAGGAAGGAGGGAATGATGCGGATCAAGTGATGACACAAATAATTTCCAAGAAGAAAGACCAATTGCAAGAAATTGGAGGCCCAATGACAAGATCAAGAACCAAGAAAATGCAGGAAGCGCTATGTTGTTTAGTGGAAGAAATTGAAATGAAAGAATCTATTCAACATCAGAATAAAATGCTTATTATGTTAAGTGTTGAAGAAGATATTGACATCATACAAGGTGGTCAAGCACACAAGCCTAAGAGCCCAAGCCGATAAAAGATATTGAATGGACAAAGGAAATAGAAAAGTACATGCAACTTTTCTTATATCAAACTTTTACTTGACCAGCAAGAATATATTGGCAAATTCTACAATCTTTACAAAGTTATTTGAAAACATTTTCTTCATTAAAGTTGTAGCTGCTTTCAAGACCTTTTCGGAATAGGCTAGATCATAAAAATCAGACGTCGTTTGCCTAGCAAAATACACAACTTACCGATACAGAAGTGCCTTGCAACAATTCCAAAAATTCTTTCTTTTATTTTGTTAAGTTTCCTAATTACTTTCTATTTCCTAATTTACTTGTTGTTAGTTTAGAAAGTGTGTAGCCTATTTAAAGGCATTTAAGCTATTGTAAGAGGCGACAACTTTTATGATTAATTCACTTTGAGTGTTTTTGTAACGACCCTCATTTTATGTTAATAATTTATGAATTTAATGTTTTATGTTTAAGGAATGAGATGTACTAAGATAAGATGAATATGGAGACCAATTGGAAACAATTTTGGTGTTTACCTAATTCTGAGGTTTTATGGTCATTACATGGAGTAGTTTCTGTGTTTCAATGATAACATGCCTCATAAGAGCATAAATGGCAAAGTATTCCTCTAAAAAGTTGTAGTACACGTCAAGATAAGAAGATTGATAGGTAGGTCATTCTTATTAAACTTTCTAAGAGAAAGTTATGTCTATTTCAAGTTGGTGAAGCAAAACCGGACTATAGAATTATGGATTTTGAACGATGTTTGGTACTTCGTATTTTTGATTATGTTAAACTCAGAATTTAAAGTTTATGTCTTCTACAAAGTTGAACTAGATTCAATAAGAAAAATAATGGCTTTTGAATTATAGAAATATAAGTTGTATAACAAAAGTTATAAAAGTTTTAAGTGACCAGTCCAACTACAAACAGTACCCCGGTCGACACAATTTGCAGTATGTCGACATAGAATAGCTTTCGGGAGTCTATTCGGTCGACCGCATGGTCAAGCGGTCGACACCTTCAAGTCCGGTCGACACAATAGACGAGCGGTCGACATAGCATAACTTTCGGGAATTGATTATGTCGACATAAGTTGACTTATGTCGACATAAGTTGGATAAATCGGCAAAATCAGCAGAATTCTGATTGGTGGACATAAAAAGGAAATTTTGATTTTATTTAACCAAGGACATTAAATGGGTCTTGGCTGTCATTTACCCATCCCAGCCACGACTTTCTTCCCCCTTTTCTCTCTAGGTTTCGTGCTCTAAATCAAGGGAGAGTGAGATTGAGATAGAGAAGAAGTTTTGTGAGGAAAAAGAGTAAGAAAGTGAGTGACTTCAAGAGAAGTGAAGTGGAGAGCTTTGATAAATTCGTGAAGGCTGAAGTTCAAGGTATTTTTCTATCCTTTAAGGTTCTTTTAAGTTTAGTAATGATAAAAGGATGATGTTGGTTGAAGTAATGGATGAAAATGAAGGAGTTCGTGTCAAGTGTTTCGAAATCTGTTATTTATGTACAGGGTTAGGGTTTTGAAGATTAGGTTGAGTTTTGGTACGAATATGAGTTTATGTCCTTCATAAAAGTTATAGTAGACCTTTAGAGTAATCTATAGCAGTTTGAATCACCCAAATCGGAGTTTTGTAGACAAAGTTATGGATATTACAAGTTAGTGGACGAAAACTGGGAGAACACCGGTCGACATATTATCGACCGGTCGACACAAAGAAGTCTCTGTAAATGATTCGGTCGACCGCATGAACAAGCGGTCGACACATTATGTTAAGTTATGTCGACATATAGAGGTTATGTCGACCGATTCTTGAGTTCCAGAAATGGATGCTCTCTGTTTTGTCGACATCGGTCGACATAATGTCAAGCAGCGGTCGACCGTTGTCAGGAAAATGGTCAATACTTCATGCTACGTTAGTTTTCTGAAATCAATGTCTTCTAAGAAGTTATTGTAGACTCTTCAAGGAACACTTTGACACCTTGATCATCACGAATGGATCATTAGAGAGGAAGTTATGGGTGTTTGAAGTTGGGATAGAAAACAAGAGTTGAAAATCAGGAGTGTTAGAACCGGTTTTGGAATTATGCGTTATGCATGAAGTTATGAAGCTCCATTGAAATTATAGTCTTCTAATGAAATGTAATAGACACCTTGAGTGATTCAATGCCACTAGAATCGACTCAAATGGATAAGTGGATAGTGGGTTATGAAAATAACTTTATGCTGTAAAACAGGTAACTTTACCGGATTCCTGATCTTTTAATGATCTACATGTTTAGGTCATCAATTGGATTAAGAAGGAAATCAAGTGGATTGATTCAAGAAAGCAGCTAAGGTAAGTTAGCATTAAGATTATTTGGCCCTTAAGTGGGACTACATTGCAAAGATTAGGATGATTGTTTGATGTGTGCTGCATGTTTGTTGCATGACATGTTTGGTGATGAATGTTTATTTTCAAGTAATGTGAAGTGATGTTTTCATGTTCATATGGTCATGCATCATAGTTTTACAAAATGTCTACGAACTATTTTCATGCATGTTTTACAACGTAGTTGGAGGTAGCGAGATATAATTGGTGGTATGGGACGCTAATTATGTTTCGTCTCCGATGAATTAAGAACTTGAATATCAGAACAGTAAAGTAAAGTAAATGGTTATTACAGGCCTGAGCACCTCAAGTAGTAATGTAGTGAGCTCACGATCAGTAGAAGTTGAAGTAGGTGGAGGGGGTGTTCTTGAGATCCTGTAATATTTCCAAAGATAAAGAAGTTATGAAACCTAAGAAACGTGAATGAAATGTGCATTGTTTTAACAGCATGGCATACTCATGCATTGCATTTTATAGTTATGCTATTTACTGAGCTTTAGGCTCATAGTTTAGGCTTTGCAATGTAGGGAATATAATGGAGGAAATTGTACCAATGACTGATCATGAAGATAGAGCAGAAGAGTGTCCAAATGATATAGTTTATTGAGCAACGACTGACGGGGAGTGATGTATGACACACATAGATATTTTATAAAAATGTTTTGAGTATTTTGAAGATGTAATTAAATGTATACCCTTATTTTCGTGTGATGAATTTTAAAGTATTTTAGAGTGAATGTATTTTGAACTATAGTCTTCCGCTGTAAGTTTACGTTATTGAATGATTATGTATTTTTGATAAAAGGTGGAAATTCAGATGTTTGTTTACAAAGAAAGTATGTATGTTTTAATTTGACATTTCCCTTGTAAACTATTTTATAAGCTAAATTAGTTTCAGAAATTTAAAGAAACGAGTTTCTCCAAGTAGTAAAGTAAGTATGTAAGTTATGTATGTAGTAACGGACCGGTTCTCGGGCTGCCCGCGAGTAAGCAAAGTAAAGTAAAGTAAAGTAAAGTAAGGTGAAGTAACGTAAAGTAAGGCAGAAAGCGGCGGCATGGGAATCGGGTCGTTACAGTTTTGGAGAGATTTTCTCTTTGATTCTTTGCGAAGAACTCGATCTTCATCAAGATAATTCTTGATAGATCAAATTTGATAGCTTTGGTTCTTACCAACAAGTTCGTTCTGGGTCAAGCTCCTTGTTTGATAACTTAGGTTTCGTCGGCAAGGTTCGATTGGGGTCAAGTTCCTAGTACTTGATTCAAAGGCGATCCAGACATGTTTTTCCTCATTGTTGAAGGGTCTCGCGGTTGATATACCTGTGGTTCTCATCAGGACTAGTAGTGGAGATGTGGTTGACAAGTTAGTGCATATGATTGGTAGACAATTTGAGTAATTGGAAGATTATAGGACAAAGGATGCACAAGGAGGTGATCGAAGGAATAATCAAGGAGAAATGAGTTGTGAAAGATTTCGTCGTCTTCACCCGCCATGTTTTAATGGTCAGTTAGCGGATCCAACATATGCCGAGGAATAGGTTCGAAAGTTAGAAGATCTATTTGAGTATGCCAAAATAGAAGGTGGGGATAAAGTAACATGTGCTGTGTTTATGTTAGAGAATGATGCCCAGTTTTGGTGGGATACGATAGAGGCAACTACCAATGTGAAGGAAATGACTTGGGAGCAATTTAAGACAATATTCAACAATAATTATTTTAGTAGAGCAGTGCGTACATCAAAGATGGTGGAGTTTATTCAGTTAAGACAAATCGGGTCGGTAGCTGAACGGTGGTTTGAAGAACTATCCAGGTTTGCTCCACACTTGGTTGCTAATGTTGAACTAAAAGTATACCAATTTACTCAAGGATTGGATATATGGATATATCGAGGAGTAAAGATATCAGGTACGGAGAATGTAACATATGCTAGTGCAGTAACTAAAGCGTTAGAGATTGAGGAAGCCGAGGTAAAATTTCAAAAGCAAAGGGAATCTCAAAGGCGGTTCTTCAAACAGGTTCAACCTCAATAAGATAAAGTATGGCAACAATCAAGAGGCACGAAGAGGCCAAATGAAGATAAATTTGATGCAAATAAAGGAAAGAAAATTCAAGATTCTACTCAAACCAAATTGTGCTCGAAGTGTTGAAAAATGCATTTTAGAGAATGTGTAGCAGGCACTGGACGTTGTTTTAAGTGCAAAGAGATTGGTCACATGGTTAGAGATTGTCCTCAAGTAAAGAAAGAGTGTTTGCTATGATTGAACATGAAGATTTAGATCAACCAGCTGTGGTATCAGGTACTATTTTGATTAATAGTGTGCCTGCATATGTGCTGATTGATTCTGGTGCTACACATACATTTATATCGTCTGCATTTGTGGTTAAATTAGATTGTTCACCAATGGTAGCTAAGCATTTTTATGATGTGATGTTACCTTCTGGAGAAAAAATGCATTTGAATTATATATTACTTGATTGCATGATTTTTATAAGTGGTCGTAGTTTGTATGAGGACTTCATAGTAATGGATATGAGAGGATACAACATTATATTAGGAATGGACTGGCTCTTTCGACATTTTGCCTCTATCAATTGTCGGACTAGAGTGGTTAGTTTCAAGTCACCTGATGTGGAAGATTATTCCTTTCAAGCTATACGATATGGTCAAAGTATGTGTATGGTTTCGTTTATTAAAGCTCAACAATTATTAGAGACTGGATTTGAAGGCTTTTTAGCAAGCATTATTGATGTGCAAAAGCAGCCTAAAAAGACATTGCACGATATTTTGGTGATTAAGGAATTTCCTGAGATATTCTAATTAGTTAACAAGGTTTATCTGATGAATTCGACAACCTCAGGAAGGTTTCTTAGTGACTAAGTAACGTTTGATTTGAATGTACACCCTTCTCTAATCTTAGTTTTTTGTTCATTTGACTATGAATGACTAAATTTGATGTCAATATAACTATTTAACAAGGTTTATCTTATAAATTCGACAACCTCAGGAATGTTTCTCAAGGACTTAGAAATGTTTGATTTGAATGTACACCCTTCTCTAACCTTAGTTTTTTGTTTACCTGACTATGAATGAAGGAATTTCAGATCAACATAACTATTTCACAAGGTTTATCTTATCGATTCGACAACCTCAAGAAGATTTCTTGGTAACTAAGTAACGTTTGATTTGAATGTACACCCTTCTCTAACATTACTTTTTTGTTCACTTGACTACGAATGATTTAATTTCTTGTCAAAATAACTATGTAACAAGGTTTATCTTATGAATTTGACATTCTCAAGAATATTTCTTAGTGACTAAGTAACATTTGATTTAAATGTACACCCTTCTCTAATCTTAGCTTTTTTTCATTTAACTATGAATGACTGAAGTTTATGTCAACAAAACTATTTAACAAAGTTTATCTTATAAATTCCACAACCTCACGATGGTTTCTCAGTGACTAAGTAACGTTTGATTTGAATGTATACCCTTCTCTAACCTTAGTTTTTTGTTCATTTGACAATGATTGACTTAATTTCATGTCAATATAACTATTTAATAAGGTTTATCTTATTAACTTCACAACATCATAAAGGTTTCTTCGTGACTAAGCAACGTTTGATTTGAATGTACACCGTTATCTAACCTTAGTTTTTTGGTCATTTGACTATGAATGACGTAATTTCATGTCAACATATTTATTTCACAAGGTTTATCTTATGAATTGGACAACCTCATGATGGTTTTTTTAGTGACTAAATAACGTTTAATTTGTATGTATTCCCTTTTCTAAATTTAATTTTTTTTATTTGACTATGAATGTCTGAATTTCTTGTCAATATAAATTACTGAATTTTATGTCTACATAACTATTTAACAAGGTTTATCTTATGAATTTGACAACCTCAGGGAGGTTATTTAGTAACTAAGTAACGTTTGATTCCAATGTACACCCTTTTCTAGCCTCGAATTTTTTGACAACATAACTAGTTAACATGGTTTAACTTATGAATTTGATGACCTCAGGAAGGTTTCTTAGTGACTAAGTAACGTTTGATATGAATTTACACCCTTCTCTAATCTTAGTTTTTTGTTCACCTGACTATGAATGACGGAATTTCAGGTCAACCTAACTATTTCACAAGGTTTATCTTATCAATTCGACAACCTAAGGAAGATTTCTTGGTAACAAAGTAACGTTTGATTTTGAATGTACACCCTTCTCTAACCGTACTTTTTTGTTCATTTGACTACGAATGATTTAATTTCTTGTCAATATAACTATTTAACAATGTTTATCTTATGAATTCAACATTCTCAGGAAGATTTCATAGTGACTAAGTAACGTTTGATTTGAATGTATACCCTTCTCTAACCTTAGTTTTTTGTTCACCTTACAATAAATTACTAAATTTCAGGTCTACATAACTATTTAACAAGGTTTATCTTATGAATTTGACAACCTCAGGGAGGTTATTTAGTGACTAAGTAACATTTGATTTTAATGTAACCCTTCTCTAACCTGAGTTTTTTTTATTTGACTATGAATGACTGAAGTTTATTGACACGCTCGGGGTAGGAGGAAGTGTCGGGAAGATAGGAGATGGCAACAATCTGCCAAGAGAAAGAAAGGTAGGCAGCAACAGGGGATTCGAGCAAGGAGAACTCCAAACACATACAAGGGCTTTAGCTATAAATTGGAGGACTTAAACCTTTGAGAGTGGGCTAAGTTTGACCAAAATTACAGCTTAAAAACACGTGCGGATCAATAAAATATATGGAGGCAATTTTAGGTGCACAAACAGACAAAGCTGAAAGAAACAGTGTAGGGGTGTTGTGAAGACTTCTGTACAACTTCCAATGCAGGGAGTCTGGGAGGGTGGAAATTGGCAGAACTTAACTTCAACGAAGTGGGAAGAAATTACAAGTTGTTTGAGGGGAAAAGCACGGGTAGATTGGAAGATATGTAGGATAGAAAATTTATGGACAGAACTGCCCGATTTCAGAAGTTCGGGTAGAAGGCAGTGGAAAAAGCATGCATAACTCTTGATGGGAAGGGACTGTGGCTAAACGTAAAGAACAGTTATTTCAAGCCATGAAAGAGGAACTCACAGCCATAAAATTGGGGACTTTTGTTCACGGAAAACAGAAATGGCACGAATTGGACTTTTGTTGCACAAATTCACTCGGGTAAGCACCAAAAACAGCAACCAACAACAAAGACAAAACACAAATGCAAACAACAAATGGAGGAAGGCTATGGGATTTCCAAGCTCGCTTTTGTTCCTAAAAAAGTGAGGAAGGAGGTTGGAATAAGGTTTAGTGATCCTAGCTAATCACCAACACCAAGACAAACAAAGAAGATTGGATATTACTCACCAAAATCCCTTGAAGCCGTGAGAAAAGAGGGTTTGACAGCTTCAAAGCTTCTACAAATTTTCCAATACTTTTCTATCTTCCAAAATGCTGAGAAAGGGAGGTTAAACCCCGCCTCCCCTTTCCACGCGCTACAAAGGGAGGCATAATGGCCTCCTACAAACCTAAGCAAATCATCAAAAGAGGGATGGCAAGTGGGGGCCACAAAGACATCTCCACCAAAAGAGAGGCATGGGCAGCAAAAACGTGATTGCAACCCATCCTAATACAACTTAACCTCCCACTTGCAGCCACTACACTAAATAACAAACATCAAAGAAATAAACAACACATTCTTGCATGGTTTTCACGTGAAAAACCAAAAACCTAATAGATGGGCCAAACCAATGATGGAATGTCCATAATCAAATGGACTTGAACACTTGTATCTTTTGGGCTAATGGTTGGGAACTTCCATGGGCTGCTAGTTGCTGCTCCCATGAAGGACAAAGATGAAATTCAGTCTTCCTTTCCGTTGGGGCCAAACATGGCCATGGATCAGCCACCATGGGTTGGATGCTCTTGGGCCGCTCCATCTTCTGGAGGCCTCTGTAATGGCAATCGTTGGCTGGGCAGTTGTTGTCCAAATTTTATAATCTGCCCCATGCTGGAAACCTTAAGACGTGGGCCACATTTTTGTAGAAGCACGTTTGTCCAAAACAGGTCCGGAAGGTGTTGAAAACAGCCGCACAAGCCCCGGAGGTCATCCTGGGCCGAAACCAAAAGTGGTGCTATCATCACCTAGGTGGTTTGGATCACCCTTCCATGCCACGGATGCAAAAGAGTTATCATAAAGGAAGCATGTTTTTCCCTTCATAATTGGCTTCTTGGTAAGCCTTTTATGAAAAGAGCCTCCTACAAAATTAACAAACTCATTAGAAAAATAGTTTGCTTCATCAATCGAGTGGTGCCATCCGTGGAACATCATTTATGTCAACAAAACTATTTAGCAAAGTTTATCTTATAAATTCGACAACCTCACGAAGGTTTCTTAGTGACTAAGTAACGTTTGATTTGAATGTATACCCTTCTCTAACCTTAGTTTTTTGTTCACCTTACAATAAATTACTAAATTTCAGGTCTACATAACTATTTAACAAGGTTTATCTTATGAATTTGACAACCTCAGGGAGGTTATTTAGCAACTAAGTAACGTTTGATTAGAATGTACACCCTTTTCTAACCTTGATTTTTTGTTCATTTGACTATGAATGGTTGAAGTGGATTGGAGGCTTTCAGGGACGTTCCAGTGTTTTAAGGTTAAGGGTTCAGGGTTCAAGGTTTAAGGTTTAAGGGTTCAGGATTATAGGATTCAGGGTTCAAGGTAATGGGTTCATGGGTTTTTAAGGTCCAACGTTTAAGGTTCATGGTTCTAGGGTTCAATGGTTCCAGGGTTCTAGAATTCTAATTTTTTAGGGATTCAAGATCTAGGGTTCTAGGATTTTAGGGTTTAGAGTTAAGGGTTCAAAGGTTCAGTGTTCAAGGTTCTATTGTACAAAGTTTAGGGTTCCAAGGTTCAACGTTACAAGATTCCAAGGTTCAAGGATTTCATGGTTCTAGGGTTCAAGGTCTAGGATTTAAGGTTTCAGGATTCCATGGTAAGGATTAAGGCTCCTAGAATTCTTGGGTTCAAGTGTTTTAGTGTTCCTAGTTTAAAGGTTCCAAGGCCTAGGGTTCTAGGGTTAAAGGGTTCTAGAGTTAAGAATTCAGGGTTCATGGTTAAGGATTTCAAGTTTAGAGTTTTGGGGCTAAGGTTTAGGGTTTATTTTTTATGGTTAAGATTCACTGTTTAATATTATAAGCTTAAGGGTTTAGAGTTTAGGCTTCCAAAGATCAGGGTTAAAGGGGTCAGGGTTCATGATTCAAGGGATCTAGGTTTTCAATGTTTTAGGGATAAGGGTTCAATATTCAGAGGTTAGGGTTATTGGGTTCAAAGGTTCAAGGTTGAGGGTTCATGGTTCAAGGTTCCATGGTTCCAAAGTTTTTAGGGTTATTGAGTTCAAAGATTCAAGGTCAAGGGTTCATGGTTCATGGTTTAAGGGTTCAAGGTTCCAAGGTTTTAACGTTCTACCTTTCATGGTTTCAATGTTTTAGAGATTAAAGCTCAGGGTTTATGGTTACAAAGTTAAGAGATATGGGTTTAAGGGTTCTAGTATTCTAAGGTTCTAGGGTTCCAAGGTTTCAGAGTTCGGGGTTTAAGGTTAATAGTTCTAAGGTTCAGGGTTGAAGGGTTCTAGGGTCAATGGATAACATTTTATAGGGTATAGGGTTTAAAGAATGGTACTAGGGTTCCATTGTTCCACAGTTCAAGGTTCCAGAATTAAGAGTTTAGGGATTAGGGCTCTGGGTCTATTGTTCAGGGTTCCAAGGTTCAAGGTTCTAGGGTTCCAGGGTTCCATAGTCATAGGGCCATTCTTCAAGGTTTAGGGTTCCATGGTTCTAGGGTTTCATTGTTCCAGGGTTCAAGGCTTAGGGTTCCAGGTTCCATGGTTTAAGGTTCCAGGGTTCCAAGGTTGAGGGTTCTATAGTTCCACGGTTCCATTTTAAAGGTTAAGGGTTTCATGGTTTAAGGTTCAGGGTTGAATGGTTCTATGGTTCTACGGTTCCATGGTTCTAAGGATCTACGATTCCATGGTTCTATGGTTCAAGAGTTCAGGGTTCATGGGTTCTAGGGTTCCAAAGTTCAGGGTTTAGGGTTCAGAGTTCTATGGTTTCAGGGTCAAGGGATAATAGTTCTAGAGTGTAGGGTTCAAGTTTCCATTGTTTGAGAGTTCTAAAATTCAATAGTTTATGAAACAAGGTTTAGGATTCGGGGTTCAAGGGTGGGTTTAAAGTATCGGGGTTCTAAGGTTTCAAGGGTTTTAGAGTTCCTCTGTTTCAAGGGTTCAGGGTTCAGGTTCCTTGGTTCAATAGTTGAAGGTCCATGGGTTCTAGAGTTCCAAGGTTCTGGTTCAGGGTTCAAGGTTCTAAGGTTCTAGTGTAAAGAGATAATAATTTTAAAGTGAAGGGTTCAAGCTAGTGTTCTAGAGTTTCCACATTCAATAGTTTAGGGTTCAGGGTTTAGGATTTAGGGTGCTAGGGTTTAAAGTTTCATCATTCAAAGGTTTGAAAGTTCCACATTTCGAGGGTTTAGGTTTCTAGGATTTAAGGTTCAAGGTTCCAGGGTTCAAGGGTTACAAGGTTCAAGGGTTCATGGTTGAGGGTTTACGATCAAAGTTCAATGCTTTAGTGTTTGGGGTCAAGCATTCCAGTGTTTGAAAATTCAAGAGTTCATGATTAAGGGTTCAGCATTATAGGGTTGGAGGGTTCAGGGTTCAATGTACCAGGGTTCTGGGGTTCCAGGGTTAAAGGATAAGAGTTTAGGTTTTAGGGTTCAGGTTCACGGTTTCAGTGTTTAGGGTTTAGGGTTTAGGGTTCCATAGTTCAAAGGTTTCAGCGTTCATAGTTCAGGGTTTACTAGGATTCTAGGTTTGTTGGGTTCCAAGGCTTATGATTTACAATTCATCATTCTAGGTTCCAAGGTTTAGGTTTCGAAGGTTTTAGGATCGAGGTTCCATAGTTCTAGGGATCTACGGTTCCATGGTTTAGGGTTGAGGGTTCAAGGTTCTAGGTTTCAGAGTTTGAGGTCCAAGGGTTCTAGGGTTGAGGGTTTACTATTCTATGGTTCAAGATTCTAAAATTCAAGGTTCAAGGTTCAAGGTTTAAGGTTCCAAGGTCTAGGGTTCAAGGTATAACACTTGTAGGCGCTAGTGTTTTAGTGTTCAGGGTTCAAGGTTCAAGGTTCTAAATTTCATAGTTCATTTTATATGCTTCTAAGGTTTAGGGTTTCAAGGTTCATAAAAAGGGTTCTAGGGTTATAGGGTTCAAGGTTCTGGGTTCTAGGGTAAGGGTTGAGGGTTGCAGGGTTCTTGGGTTCTTGAGTTCCTGGGTTCCAAAGTATAAGGTTTAGTGTTTCAAGATTCCATTTCAGAGTTTAGGGTTCTAAAGTTGAAGGGTTCTAGGGTTTAGGGGTTATAGGATTAGGTTTCCAAGGTTCAATGTTTAAGGGTTCAGGATTTTCAAGATCAAGAGTTCTAGTGTTAATCGTTTCGGATTCAGGGTTATGGGTTCTAAGGTTCAAGATTTAAGGTTCTACGGTTCCAGGTTTAGGGTTCATGGTTATAGGTAGGGTTTAGGCTTCTGAGGTTCAAGGTTCTACGTTAAAGGGTTCAAGGTTTAGAATTCAAAGTCATAGGGTCCAAAGTTCTAGGGTTTCGTGTTCTAGGATTCCATGGTTCAGGGTTCATGGATCCAAAGTTCTTATGTTTTAGGGTATTAAGGTTTATGGTTACGGGTTTAGGGTTTTATGGTTCATGTTTAAGTGTTCCAAGGTTCAAGTGTTCCAAGGTTCCAAGGTTCATTGTTAAGGGTTCAAAGGTTGAGTATTCCATGGTTAAAGGTTCGTAGTTCTAGGATTTAGGATTTCTCAGCTGCATTAGGATTGGCAAAATCCTTCATGGGAAGAGGGATGAGGTCCATTGGGGTGTGAGGGTTGAAGCCATAAACTACCTCAAACAGAGTCTTTTGGGTGGAATTGTGCAAACTCCGGTTGTAAGCAAATTCTACAAATGGAAGCTGAACATCCTAATCTTTGAGCTTCTTGCTAACAATCCCTCTTAAAAGAGTTCCCAAGGTTCTATTCACCACCTTGGTTTGGCCATCAATTTGTGGATGGAATGAGGTGCTAAATAATAATTTGGTTCCGAGCTTCTTCCATAACATCTTCCAAAAGGTGCTAAGAAATTTGGTATCCCTATCTGAGACAATTGTCTTTGGAATACCATGCAAACGTACCACTTCTTTGAAGAACAGATCAAAAACACGGTTGGCATCTTCGATTTTAGCACACGCTATAAAGTGAGCCATTTTTTAGAATCTATCCACCACAACCATAATTGATTCCTTTGATCAAGCTGTACGGGGTAAGCCAAGCACGAAATCCATGCTCACTTCTTCCCAAGGAAAATTAGGAATAGGCAAAGGTAAGTAAAGCCCTTGAGGTAGGACCTTACTCTTGGCTTTCTTGCACACAATGCACCTCTCTAACACTCGGTGCACGTCTTTTAGGAGATTTGGCCAATAAAAATGTTCCTTCAAAGCTTCAAGAGTTTTCTTTTCCACAAAGTGGCCAGCAAGTCCGCCACTATGTGCTTCTTTAATCAACGACTCCCTTAGGCTAATGCTAGGTATGCAAAGCCTACCTCCCTTGAAAAGAAACCCTTCGGTCACATAATATCCATTCACAATCCCTTGCTTACATTTATCATAAATTTGACCAAAATCCACATCTCCTTCATAAACTCCTTTTATCCAATCAAAACCAAAAAAATTTGTGCTCAATTCTGTAAGTAATACATACCTTGAACTCTGGAAGCATTAAAATTGGTGCATTGCTCAACTTCTCTTTAATCATCTCAAAGCTCGCTTGACAAGCTGGTGTCCAAAGAAAATCCTTCCCTTTTTTAGTGCAATCGGTAAGGGGAGCCACAATAGCACTAAATTCCTTAAGAAAACACCTATAAAATGACGCCAGGCCATGGAAGCTTCTCACATATGAAATATTCTTAGGCACGGTCCATTCCTTGATGGCTTCTACCTTGGCTTCATCGGCCTGAATACCATCCTTGGAGATAATGAATCCAAGGAAGTAAACTCTGTCTTGGCCGAATGTACACTTCTTCAAGATTCCATAAAGCTTTACTTTCCTTAGTGTTTCAAACAAGAGCCGAAGGTGTTCCACGTGGGACGACATATCTCCACTGTATACCAAGATATCATCAAAGTACACCACTATGAACTTTCCCAAAAATTCTCTCAAAACGTGGTGCATCAATCTCATAAACGTGCTCGGGGCATTTGATAATCCAAAAGGCATGACTAGCCACTCGTAAAGCCCATACTTGGTTTTAAAGGCGGTTTTCCATTCATCCCCTTCTCTGACCCTAATTTGATGGTAACCACTCTTCAAATCAACCTTGGAAAAGATTCTGGAACCGCTAAGCTCATCCAACATGTCTTCTAGTCTCGGAATGGGATAGCGGTATTTGATGGTTATCTGATTAATTGCTCGGCTATCTATGCACATTCTCATTGTGCCATCCTTCTTGGGAACCAACAACGAAGGCACAGCACATGGACTAAGGGATTCTCGAACGTGACCCTTCTTTAACAGTTCCTCTACCTGATTGTTCAACTCTTTAGTATCATCTGGATTCATCCGATAAGCTGGCCTATTTGGCAAGATGGCCCCAGGCTGAAAATCCACTTGGTGCTCAATACCTCTAAGGGGTGGTAATCCAGTAGGTAATTCTTCGGGAAATACATCTTCAAACCTTTCTAATAGTACTCGGACCGCCTTAGGACAAGTGGTTAGTTCTTCCATCCTCTCCTTGAACATTAATAGGATTAATGGTTCACCACTCAAAACCGATTTCTTTAGTTCTTTCTTCGACATAAACAAGTTTGTAGTGGCTGCCTTCTCCCTTCTATAACTCTCATCTAATGCCACCTGCTCCGGGCTTAAGGGTGCGAGTTTGATGAGTCTTCCTTCATGCTTGAATGAATAAAAATTCGTGAAGCCATCATGAACAACTTTTTGATCAAATTGCCACGGCCTCCCGAGAAGCAAATGACCGGCACTCATAGGCACTACATCACAAAGTACTCGGTCCTTATATCCACCAATAGCAAATTCAATAACAGCTTGTTTAGTCACCTTAATGTCTTCCTTATCATTCAACCACTTAAGCAAATACGGTCGAGGGTGTGAAGTGGTTTGCAATTTCAACTTCTCCACCATTTCTTTTGAAACCACATTGGTACAACTCCCCCCATCAACAATGACAGAGCATACTTTCCCCATCACCAAACACCGGCTATGAAAAATATTTTCTCGCTGCATGTGCTCACCTGTGGCTTGAGTGGCCAAAACTCTTCGTATTACCAAGAGGGGTCCCTCTTGCGCTCGACAAACTTCTTCAATTTGTTCCTCTTCTTCACGAGTCTCTTCTGTCTCTTCTTCCTCACTAATGACTTCTTGATTGTCCTCTCGAATCAAGATAACTCGTTTATTGGGACATTGTGAAGCAATGTGTCCAAGGCCGAGGCACTTGAAACACTTGATTTCCCTAGCCTTTGGTCTTGCAACGTCTTGGCTTTCCTTCTTTTGTTCCACAGCTTTTGATGGCAAATTTCTAGCAAATTGCCCCTTTTCTTCAACCTTTGGTGAGGGCTTGAATGGAGTGTTCGGCTTAGGAGTGAATCGGGTACTGATTTCTTTTCCCTTTCTCCTAATTTGCCTCTCCACTTTCAGTGCTAATTGTACTGCACCCTCCATTGACTCGAAAGCTTGTAATTCAACAATATCTCCAATCTCTTTCTTGAGCCCTTTCACAAACCTTGCAAGCACCAACTCCTCGGGTTCCTCTAACCCACACCTCATCTTCAAAGTTTCGAACTCTGTAAGGTATTCTTCAACTGTGGATGCTCCTTGCTTAAGGCTTTGTGATTGTAACATGAGTTCTTGCCGGTAATGTATAGGTACAAACCTTTTTCTCATCAATAGCTTCATCAATTTCCAAGTCATAGGCTCTTGATCGTTTTCACGTCTCCTCTGGGATTTAACATTTTCCCACCACAAATGCGCATAACCTGATAATTCCAAAGCTACTAACTGTATTTTCGCCTTGTCGGAATAGTTATGGAATTCAAACACTTTCTCAACTTTATCCAACCAATCCAGGAAAACATCACCATTACCATTGCCATTAAATGGCGGTACACTAACCTTAATGTGCTTCAATTCTTCATCAGAACCACGCCGATGGTTAGGAAACACGTTGTGCTCCTCTTCGTCATCAAACGAAACTTCTTCCTCAGAATCGGTCGGTGGAACTCTTCTCCTCGCATTTCTAGTTCTTCCTCGGGGCCTTGGGGCTCGAGGAATTTGTCTATTTAACTCCCTTACCTCCCCCATGAGTCGCTGGAGAACGGTAGACAAATCATCAATTTGGCCTTGCAGACTCGGCTCAGCCACTCGACTAGTGGTAGCTTGTGCTTGTTCATTGGTTTCACGGGCTTGTTGGGTATTGGCTGTACTCCTCGTCATCATGCTAACACTTAGAGTATAATATCGGGCAGGGAATGACGTTTACGGAAAGAGGATGGCTCTGATACCAACTGATGTGCCAACGGTATAGTACGACACAACACGAACGGTGTTGAATTGACGAAACGAAGAACAAACTCTACAATCTTACACTTGTATCCCTCTTGCACGAAGTGGGGAAGATTGCAGCAAGTTACTAATTTCACAACTAGCAACAAGATAATAAAACTTACAAACACACGGATATTACTCACCGGGTAAATTGCAAGGCTGTTTGGAGGATTCCTCAACAAACTAAAAGCAGCAAATGCTCTCCATATTATATGTTCAACAACCCCTTACAAAATGAGCTAAGGAAGGCTTATATAGCCTTTGAATTACAGCCATCACGTTTTTTGCTTCAATTCTAGTTAAAACATGTTAACAAAAAGTATGCTGCAAAGTATTTTTCAGATGAAAAAGTAGTGTGAATGCTCATAGATGGTTTCCTCCCATTGTGGGCTGGCAGGTTGCATGCTCACATGTGATTGGAAGAGTTGGAGGTGATAAGAAGGATGTAAGCCTTTCACTAAATGGCTGCAAAGATGGTGGGCTTGCAGGAATTTTGTTGAAATCTGATTGGATGAGGAAAAGGTGATAAAAGGCTGAAAGCTTATCAAGGGATGACTGAATTTTAATGTGAAAAACGGATTGGATAGAAGGGAACAAAAGGAGACTTGCAAACTTCCATCTGATTGGCTAAAAAAGAAGGTAACTTGGTAACACTAAAATAGTGGCTGCAAAAGAGATTGTGGGACCCCAGAAGTAGTGTTGGGTGCGAATGTGTCAGTAAAAACCGCAAGTGCACAGTCAAGTAATTTAAAAGATTATCGATCCCACGAGAATAATGAAATCTAATATTTTCCAAAATGCAATGTAAAATAGTTATATAAAATTGATAAAAATGGTTTGATGATGTTTCTGGATAAAAATGTAATTAAAATAAATAAGGAAAGATAGTCAAACTTCAGTAAAAATAAATGTTAGATTTGAGTTTCTCTATTTATTCATTCACGGCTGTAAGCCTGTGCTGCAGCGTTTGACGGAAAGGAATTCAACATAATTGATGGCTGGCGTCGCCTATCGATTCAGTTTTCCTCTCACCTTCTTCTAATCTTATGGCAAGAACAATGAGATCCAAATACTTTAATTGCAGATCCTAAACATCTACCCTCGAACTATCGTTTAAGTTAAACAATAATGATTTTGTTAAAATTCAAAATAAATATTAACAACCCGAGTAATTTAACCAATTTCTATGTGATTTCTAATGGCGTTTTAGATTTTACTAATTTCGTTACGACTGTGGCGTCCAGATTATACACGATAAAAATTTAATATCTAGTTAAATTAATCAAATGCTAAAAACCAAAAAATCGTAAACGGATACTTCCCAAATCCAACCTAGTAAAAATTTAGCTCATGTTCGAATTAAAAACAACGAAAAGATGTCTGGTAAACATAATTACAGCATGCTAAAAAAATATAAACGGATTCACCGTCGCTTTCTTCAAAACCCTGGTGGCGTCCCGCAAGTCTTGAATTGGCTCCGGTTTCCGTTTCAATTCACACGGCGTTGCTGCATTTCTTCTGTCTCTCGTCTATCTCCCTCTACGTATATTTCAACGTGTTCAGATCTGAATCGTGCTCCTCTATTTAAAATTGTGGCAGCTATCTTCTCTTTCCAAAATTGAATTCGGAATCCCTTGATTTGTGGAGATTTAACGAAATTCAGAATCCCTTGATTTGTGGAGATTTTCTTATCTCTCCAATCTGCCAATTTTGCAGTTTAAATCTCTCCGATCTTATTTTCACTTCATTGCCTTCCATCTTTATCCAGCATAATCTCTGCAAAATAGGTAACCAATCGGGCAGATAAAGATATTCTCGAAATTACCAAAATTAACATAAATGCATTGATGCCCGCTGATTTTGTACTGTAGCATGAGCCGCAGCAACAAATACAGCTTCCAGCGTAAAATCCCTCAATTTATTACTTAAAGTTTAACAATTTTCATAAATTTGATAGACATAATTAAGTCTTTTTCAAGACTTAACAACATCCCCAAACTTAATCCATTGCTCGCCCTCAAGTAATGTAAAGCAAAAAAAAAAAAACAAAGTAAAACTAGTCAACAAAAAGATAGCATATTTTCGACCATTGTCTATCTCATTCCAAATTTAAGCAATAAAGTTTATCAACCACCAAATCATCTATAATCTCCCTTAATTCAGGTCATTCAATCCTTCAATTCTTTTCAATAGTGTGTGTGTGCCGCCTCAAACGAATTAATATATCGAGCAATTAGAAACATCGTAACATGCATAAATTCTTTCACCTTCTCTTTCGAATAAAAAATTTCAAACATATGAAAGATTATTTAAAATAAAACAGGCCAATAATAACTTTCAAGGAAAGCATTTTATTGGTGCATTCTCTTTGGTTATAGTGTCTTTTTACTTGAAAGCACGTATGGGTACCGGCTCTTGAGTTACTCAGCAAATACTCCCTCCAAGAAGAACACCATTTTTTTTGTCCCCTATTTTGTTTAAGTTTTGGTGGGACATAGAACTTTTTCATAGAGTCACTGCTCTCTCTTTTTTTTCTCTTTTTTTTTTAATAAAATTCTGCCCTTGAACTTTAATGTTGACCTAATCTTAAGTTAAACTTTCTCGCTTACACTTGTCTTCTCATTATCTAAGATAGAGTTTCCAAATCCTACATACCCGACGTAAATATCTTGCTCTCAACATTAATACCTTTTGAGGAGGATTGTGTGGGAAAGAAATAGTCGAGATATCCTAACCTGATTCTTGGGAGATTAAAAACGATTTGGTTTTTGATAAACTAAATTGCTAAAATTAAAAAATCCTAGACAACGTTGTAAACATCTCATACTCTTCACTGACTCTTTTTTCCTCGTTTTGTTTTTACTAGTGTTTAACTACCCTCCCCAAACTTAAATCAGACACTGTCCCCAATGTTGACAAGGTAAAACTAAGCACAAAAGACAGTTAAAACACTAGTAAAAATTACTCCCCTAGAATTTAGTGTTGTGCCTCATCATCTGAGTGAGGTGCAGCGGGACTGTCGAACAATTTTGGAAAGGCTGGAAATTGAATCTTGGAGTTTTTCGGGTTATGCTTCTATGCTTCAAACAGTGATGTGTCCCTCGCTACAGCATAAGAGAAATAGGAATCTAAATTATCAATGAGGCATTGAAGTTGTACCTCAAGCATACTGAGTATGGATTCCATGAGCTGAAGGCTCTGCACTGTGGAGTGAGCTGCAGTGGTAGACTATGAAGCATTTTTCTTGGCAGTGGCAGGCAGATTTTCACTGTCCTCTTGAGTAATTCGGGACATTGTTAACGAGGTTATAAACCCTGTTGTATTTACCTTTTCGTCCTGTTCCGAAACCTGCACTCCTGCGACTAAACATAAATCCAAAACAAGAGAAGGAAACAGTAGTTGACTGCTGCATTTCATCGCAATTGCACTGAGAGCATTGAAAATTATTAAGCCAACATCAATGGTTTTTCCAGTTATCAAGCAGTATAAAAGTATGACTCTCTCCTTAATCACATGCTCACCATGAGACGATGGTGATAATTTATATTTTATGAAGTGGTACCATACCTTTGCTTTTGAATTCAAACTTACTCTCGGTATGGAATAAGCTCTGGCTTTTGATATATCACATGTGGTCCCTGGTTCAGCAACATGCAGCAGCACTTCTTGAAGGAAGGTGGTTGAATCGTCTACCAACAACTCTGTGTATTCATCCCAAATTTTCAGGATCTCATAATATTTGTTGATGACATCTGGCATGAAAGTTACTGTTTTTCCTCTAACAGTTACGAATTCTGGGTCGTTCTCATCAAAATTAGCATAAAATTCCCGGACTAAAGTTCCAATCGGATCATCTGGTTTTGCACAAAATTTCTCTCATCCCCTACTAGATATAACACTGGTAATATATGTAGGGAAGTGAGAAAAAGTACCATCCAGTTGTTCAAAACCTTTTTCCACAGCGAGCGACCTTTTGTTAAATTGCGCAAATTTTTGTTCGGCTTCCTCAGAGACAAACTTGGGTGCCTTTTGCTTTATTTTTATCTTTCTTGCAGACATATTGACCCTTCTTTTTGGGGTACACGAAGATAAATTTGTGTCATCTGTCCTTACCGAATTAACCTTTTCCGAAGCTTGCTGATTTTGGGAGGCAGCAGGATGTTGCTGGTCCTCCATTTTCTCGTGTTGTGGCGGCTGCTGTCGAGTATCCTCTTTTTCTTCTTCTTGAATAGGCGTTAAGCAGGGGGTTTCCTTGGGGCGCCTACTGTAAGTTCTTTAAAAAATCCCAACCTTTGTGAATTTTGTTGGATTTTGCTTCATCCCGAGCAGAATGTCGGCAATCTCGGGTTGTGGTGATGCGGTCTCCGATGAACTCGATTATGTCGTTGCTTTTTTTGTCCGAATCAGTGGTATTTCTTCTTCATCACTGGATTCGTCTATTAGGTAGCCGTGTTCGGATTTGGGGGAGCAGCAGTTCGAACCCAATGTCGCAGAACTCTCTGCGATTTTGTTGCAATCGGGCGGACCTCCCTTTCTTTTTTCTGAACTCTCACCTTCTGTTTTCCCTCTTCGGTCATCTTTGGATTCGCTTTCGTAACCTTAATTTCAGTCTTTCGCTGCTTCTTTGATGAAAATGTCGCAATGGTCGAAGATGTGGAAGCCATGTCTGCTTGGTCTGCTCGACTATAAGGAAGGAGGTCGGAGCGACGAAGGAGAAAAATCTGCAATAGGAAAGGAAATCTCGGGAGAATAGGAAAGAAAATAGGTGGAGATTTGGAAAGAAATAAAAAAATCTAACTTAACTTTAATACCCTAAATAGACCCAACAACAGTAAAATAGACTTTAAAAATTAAAAATCACCAAGGGTTGCCTCAAGCACTTTTTTTAAAGTCGACGGCCCGACTCTTCGCTGCAGCGTCGTTCATAGCACAGACGAATTTCGCTCCTCGCCTGCTGTATTTTCCAGAAAGTGTTTTACTCTTTGTGCATTGACTTTGAAATATTTTCCGGTTGCTTCGTTTAAAAGTTCAATCACTCCAAAAGTCGTGACATTCGATATCAAGATTTGTCCTGACCGTCTTGATTTTAGCTTCCTGGGAAAAAGTTTTAGTCTCGAGTCATAAACCAGTACTTTCTCTCCAATCTTGAACGTTCTCTCCTGAATATTTTTGTCATGCCATTTTTTGACTTTCTCTTTGTAGGCTGCAGCATTCTCGTAAGCATTTAATCAAAATTCGTCCAGCTCATTTAATTGAAGCATCCTTTTCTCTCCAGCAGCATCTGCATCTAAATTTAATTTTGCAACAGCCCAATGAGCCTTGTGAATTAGCTCGACTGGGAGATGACATGCCTTCCCGAAAACAATTCTGAAAGGAGATGCTCCAATCGGTGTTTTGTTTGCTGTACGGTATGCCCACAGCGCATTTGGCAGCTTAGATGCCCAATCTTTCCTTTCGGGGTTGACTGCCTTTTCTAGAATCTTTTTAATCTCTCGATTCGACACCTCTGCTTGTCCGTTTGCTTGAGGATGGTAAGCTGTAGTCACTTTATGCTTTACCCCATTTTAGCTAATAAGCACTGAAATTGCCTATTGCAAAATGACTTCCACCATCGCTTATGATCGCTTTTGGAGTACCGAATCGAGTGAAAATATTTTGATGTAGAAAACCCGTAACCCTTTTGGCATCACTTTTCTGTAATGGCACCGCTTCTACCCATTTGGAGACGTAATCAACTGCTAATAAAATATATTGATTTCCAAACGATGAGGGTAATGGCCCCATGAAATCGATTCCCCAAACATCGAAAAGCTCGACTTCTAAAATATTTGTGAGTGACATCTTGTGTTTTCTTGATATGTTTCCGCTCTGCTGGCACTTATCACACGTTTTAAAAAATTTATTAGCATCCTTGAACAGTGTAGGCTAGTACAAACCTGATTGCAAAACCTTTGATGCTGTTCTTATTCCTCCGTAGTGTCCTCCGTATGGTGTTGTATGGCAGTGCTGCAGCACAGATGAAAATTCATCTTCCTGAATACACCTTCTTATAATCTGGTCCGGACAATGTTTAAACAAATATGGCTCCTCCCAGAAATAGTTACGGGCATCATGTAGAAACCTTTTCACTGTTGATAAGAATAACCGAACAGAATAATCTTACTGACCAAAAAATTCACTATATTAGCATACCATGGAGCTGCAGAAACTTGAAACAATTGTTCATCTTGAAAATTCTCTAGAATCGGTATGCTGTCATTCAATTCTTTTTCAGTTTCCAACCTTGATAAATGGTCAGCAACTTGATTTTCCGTACCCTTTTTATCTCGGATTTCAATATCGAATTCTTGCATTAAAAGGACCCACCGAATAAATCTTGGTTTGGCATCCTTCTTTGTGACTAAATATTTTATAGCCGAGTGATCCGCGTAAACTATAACCTTGGTCCCGACAAGATATTGCCAAAAATTTTCAAAAGCAAAGACCACTGTTAGCAACTCTTTTTCCGTAGTCGTATAATTGACTTGAGCTTCTTATAACGTTTTGCTTGCATAGTATATCGAACAAAATTTTTTTTTTCTTGTGCCCCAGAACTGCGCCCACAGCATAGTTGTTGGCATCGCACATCAGTTCGAACGGTAAAGTCCAATCCGGTGCTACAATAATAGGCACTGAAACCAATCTCGTCTTTAACTTCGTGAATGCTGTGAGGCTTGCTTCATCAAATACAAATGCCTTATTGTTTTCTAGCAGAGAGAATAGTGGTTTTGTGATCTTAGAAAAGTCTTTTATGAATCGACGGTAAAAACCACTATGTCCTAGAAAACTTCTTATACCTTTCACCTTCGTCGGTGGGGGCAATTTTTTGATAATTTCGATCTTTGCTTTATCAACTTCAATTCCTTCTTTCGAAACCTGATGGCCAAGAACAATACCCTCGGTAATCATAAAGCGACACTTCTCCCAATTCAGCACAAGATCTGTTTCTAAGCAACGTTTGAGAACCACTTCTAAATTATTTAAACAATCTTGAAAGGAGTTACCCATTACCGAGAAGTCTTCCATGAAAATCTCCATAACATGCTCCACCATATCTGAAAAAATTGACATCATGCATCGTTGAAAAGTGGCTGGAGCGGTGCATAATCCGAAAGGCATTCTTTGAAACGCGAAAGTTCTGTACGGGCAGGTGAAGGTAATCTTTTCTTAATCTTCGGGCGAAATAGAAATTTGATTATATCCCGAGTAACCATCAAGAAAACAGTAGAACTCCTTCCTTGCTAACAGATCCAACATTTGATCAACATTTGACACTCCTTCCTTGCGTGTCATTTTATTTAGCTTTCTGTAATTGATGCACACTCTCCATCCTGTAACGGTTCTTGTCGATATCAATTCTTTGTTTTCGTTGGTAACCACTGTAGTGCCGCCTTTCTTTAGAACGCAATGTATAGGACTAACCCATGAGCTATTAGAAATTGGATAAATAATCCCCGCATCTAACAGCTTGATAATCTCTTTTTAACTACTTCTTTCATAGTCGGGTTAAGTCGCCTTTGTTGTTGAATTGATGGTTTGTGGTTTTCCTCCATCAGAGTTTTGTGCATACAGATACTCGGGCTTATTCCCTTAATGTCAGCTATCGACCAACCAATTGCGCCCTTGAGTTTCTGCAGCACAGCTAACAGCGCAGCTTCCTGTTCTTTGTCAAGTCCAGAAGATATAATTACCGACAGCGTATTTTGCTCTCCCAGAAATGCATATTTTAAGTGCTGCGGCAGCGGCTTCAGCTCAAGCTGCAGCGGCTCTTCTACAGAATTTTTCAGTAACCTTTCTTCAGTGTTTTCTCTTTCCAGAAATTCAAATTTTGGTTTTATCCACACCTTTGATACTTGCTGTTTTTCTGCTTCAGTCTCTTCTTCAGCTTCTTCTTCACTATCTGAATTTTCAAACGTTATAGAGTAGCAATCTTCTATAATATTATAACATTCTTTTTCTTTTCGTTGGGAAACGTCATTGCCTTGAGCACATTAAACTTTATCTTTTCTTCATTCACCCTCATTGTAAGTTCTCCTTTTTCAACATCAATCAATGCTCGTCCAGTAGCTAAGAACGGTCTCCCCAAAATGATCGGCATATACCTATCAACTTTGCAGTCCAGAATGATAAAATCGGCCAGAAAAATCAGNCATAGAAAATAGTTCATATTCATGTACAAGCATACTTAACTTATTTTCCTTTACTTGGTTAGTTCCCTCATGGGTTACTTCAAGCAATCGCCAAATTTCTTTAGCATTGTCACAACCTTGTACTCTATTAAATTCATCTCCATTTAGAGCACAGTACAAGGTGTTCATTGCTTTGGCATTTAGACTTAATTTTTTTAAGTCGTTCTCGTCATATTCATTACTAGGTTTTGGAATATTAATCCCATTCTCAAATTTAATTGGTATATATGGACCATTTTCAATTATGTTCCACACAATATAGTCCATAGCTTGGACAAAAATTTTCATCCTAGTTTTCCAATAAGCATAGTTATTTCCATCAAAAAGTGGGGGTCTAGTAATTGATTGCCCCTCAATGTGTGAGTTGTTCATAGAGAAGGCCATTTTAAATGATCACACACGTATGTTTAACTTATAGAAACTTTCTATGTCACCTGCTCTGATACCAATTGTAGGATAATGTTTAACCTAAGTGGGGGGAGTGAATTAGGTTAATAGATATTTTTATAAGTTTAATGAAAATTCTTGATTTCTCTCCTAAAATTTATTTATCTATTAAATAACTAGGCACAAACAATAATTAAATAGTTTAAGGGAGAGAGATAACACTGAGATTGTTAACGCGGTTCGGCCAACCTTGCCTACGTCCGCGCTTCAAGGTTGCTCCTTGAAGATCTTTCCGCTCTACCTCGAACTTTACTATGATTTACTTCCGGGTGTCAATCAAACCTTACAAATGACTCTTCTTTCTGAAAGGCGACCCCTTTACAATTTCTCACAACTAATAACTTGAAGTTTTTTCCGAGAATGATTTGAAACTACTCTCTCAATCACAATGAGAATGATCTTATATGATTTACAATGAAGAGAGAGTAAGAGAAAAGCTAACTAGAAATGTTGGCAGAGATTGGCGTGCTTTTCTCTCTCGAAAATCGGCTTTTTCTTTTGGCTTCTCGTCTGGAATTTATAGATTTTCCGTCTGTCAGACTTCGGAGCTGTCGACATATCTTCGGGGGCTGTCGACATAGAGATAGGCGTTGAGACTCATAAGGAAGTAGCCGTTGAAGAATTTTCCTGTCGTTGGTCTTGACCGGTCGACATGAACTTTGAAGCTGTCGACATAACTTCAGTATCTCGAAATTTTTCAGTCGACATCTACTCTTGGCGGTCGACATGGAAAACTCTCTGGAATTTAGCCGGTCGACATAAGTTCTTTAACTGTCGACATAACTTCTAATTTCTTCTTCCGCTGGAAACTTGAACGGTCGACAGATGTTCCTAACGGTCGACAGACAATTTGTCTCTTGATTACAAGCGGTCGACATAAGTTTCGTCCGGTCGACATACGATGCAATGTCTTGAACTTTAATTGTCTTCAAACGGTCGACATACTTGATAGGCGGTCGACATATGATTCTTCTCTGGACTTTGAGCGGTCGACAAAACTTCTTACCTGTCGACATAAGTTGCTTCTTCGACCCTTCTAGGTCGACATATTGAGCAGTTCGGTCGACATAAGCCTTAAAAAAAAACTTACCGAATTCTGTAGCACTTGCTAGACTTTAATTGTACCCTTAAGTCTACTTTAAGCATTGAGACATATTTGATTTTATCTTTCATACATAATTAACATAGTTATCATAAAAAATAATTGATTGCTTTAAAACCTTTTAAAGCCAACAATCTCCCCCTTTTTGATGATGACAAAACAATTGAAAGATAAATTTACTCCCCCATACAATATGCATGCATGTTTTATAGATATTCAAAGCTCCCCCATACATAGTCACTTATTCTCCCCCATTGACATTATCAAAAAAAATATAAGCATCAAAGAGAATAGAGCAGTAAAGCACAAAGATAGAACATTGAATCACACAAAAAAAATATTGTTTACGTACAAGGAGAGGTGAACAAAAGATGAATTACTAAGTAAAGCTAAGATTCAAAGTCTAAAAGAGATTTAAACAATATCTACTTAGATATCCTTTTCTCCTCTTAATGCCTCGTCATCTATGGATGGAAAAGTAATCGGTGAGGAGGATGGGGAATCAAGAACCAGAGTTCCAGTGGAGGAGGGAATCAACACCGTCCCTACTTCAGGAAGTTGCTCCTTGACCGGATCACGAGCCGGTGTGACATCTGGCTCAGCTGAAAAAGGAGTAGGTCGTGCTGAAGATCTTGCATCATCCTTTTCATGTTCTTCTTCATCTTCATAGTAGTCGTCCCAAGCATCAACTTGTTTCTGGAGATTATCAACCTTATGATGTAATGACTCAACTGAGGATGCTAAGTTTGAGATGAGTCCTGTGAGCATATCAAGTCGTTCCTCAATCATGGAGGAAGAGAATTGTTTCTCGCGAGCAGTCCGATGCTCTGGTGGAATGTGAAGCTCGTCTGATGTCAAGGGTGGGTCATTTCTTGAAGAGGAAGTGGGAGACTTGGGTGGCATGTTTTTCTTGTAATGCCAAACTCCATCATGATCCTGGGCTAATCCCATCCTTGCAAGTGTGGAGGCAGAGTAAAAATCAAGGTGCCTGACCTCGATGAAGGAAGTTGAAGGAGGAAACTGAACACCTTGTTTTGAGAAAATCTCCATTAGGAGGAGATTGAATGGCAGGGACTTAGATGCCACATCCAGGACATCAAGCATACGCTTCATAATAATGTATCCGACATTGAAGCGTCTCCGTTGGAAGAACACGTAGAGAACATACAGCTCCATGTTGCTAATATGGTCTCTATCCCCGCCTTTGGGCAGCAAGTTATAGGTAATGATGTGGTGTACTAGGCGTGCCGTTATATTGAGATCACTTGCCTTTGGTTTGTACGGGACATTCCTTGGATCCTTAGCCATTAATTGCAAGAATTCTTGATAATCTGAGCACCGAACTAGTGAGGGTTCCTTCCCTTGCTCGTAGTATTTATCAGTGAACTCGTTTGAGGTACACTTGAGCATTGTGTTCAAGGAGTCAGCAGTGATTCTTATAGGATATCCTAACTGTTAGCTTTAAAAGGTTTTAAAGTAATCAATTATTTTTG
>QAOC01036978.1:0-14871 GCA_003255005.1 Begonia fuchsioides | reverse complement strand
CTCTATTGAACAATGGAAACGATTACAATACTTAAAGAAATAAAGTTGAACTAATTATCTAAAAAGAAGGAAGCTTTCGGCCTTTGGATTAATCAAACGCTTCATGTTGACTTTGGAGAAGTCCATGTCCGTGATTCATGGTCGGAGGATCGGTTGGTTCGAAGTTGGACCGATGTTGTCTTGTTGTTGACCGGTTGACCGAGAGGGTGCGTCGGTATGGGCGGAGCTCCGAACGAATGAAGGATTGGCTCGGGCCAATCTGGATCTGGGGCTTCTAAAGTCTCTTCGGTGGTCAACAAAAGGTAGCGCACGGTCTGGTTCTTTGATGGACCGGTGATGACTCAAGTTGGCACGCGGGTACGTCTAGACAAGCCGAGCCGGCGGTCGGTCATGGGCGCGCTTCAAGGGATCCGAGAGTTTGTTGAGGAAATCCGTTGATTGAAGATCCTCTGAAGATTCAATAGCTGCTCCAAGGATTTGGTGCATGAAAATCCCTTGATAATCGTAGGTGGTTCGGAGATCGGCCATGCTCGTGCGTCCGTTGGATGATCTACGGTCATCACAAAGATATGCTCGTGCCAAACTTGATCCTCTTCCTTATCTTAGCCAAACAACCAAAATACTTAAAGATTAAGTAAGTTTGGCCGATAGAATTTGGCTAAGTCTTCGAATGGGCCGATAGTGGGCCGTGTCTCTTGAGAGGCTCGGCCATCGTGGGCTTCCAATGGTGCATTCAGCGTCCTTGGTCTTTAGACTTCTAGCTTTCTTCACTAAGTCTTCTAAATGCTGAAAATAAGCTAAGGTGGCCCGGCTCGGCGTTGGGTGGGCCGAGGAGTTGGACTCCGTGGAAGACCGCGCGATCCAAGAGGATCGGACCGTGCATTCTCTCACGCTGGCCACTTATTGGAGGGCCGAAGCCCTAGTGGTCTTCGGATAGGCCGACGACCAAAGTTGGGGTGGTCGTCAGGTCGGGGTCGTGAAGCGCCCGTTGGGTGTCGGGCGGGTCTCGGTCACAAGCCTCGCTTGTGTCGTGGGCCGTGCTGCTGTGTCCGGGTACGCGTGGATAAGGCCTGGTGTGCGCGTCGGGGCCGGGAATGGCCGAGCACCAAGTAATGGAGTGCTTGGGCCGTTCCCGATCATGCTCGGAAGGTGTTTCCGAGACTAAGATACCTGCAAAACGAGCAACTAAGTTAGTAAAATCGGGTGGGCTCGTTGGGTTGGTCGGGGCTTGATCCATGATGTGCTCGGGTTGCACATCATGGCCGAGACCCTAATGGGTCTCGGCGTGGGCCGCGTCACGTGGCCCGGTCGATCCGTTGATGGTGCGCGCCATGGTCTTGTGTCCGGCGTCATGGGCCGTCAAGTCCGGCCCGGCGTGTGCGGTCAAGGTGAACGCCATGGTCGTTGGCCAGGCGTGTGCGGTCAAGGTCGTGTGTCTCGCGGCATGGGCCGCCATGTCCGACCCGGCGTGTGCGTTCAAGCTCGTGTGTCCCGCGTCGTGGGCCGCCATGTCTGACCCGGCGTGTGCGGTCAAGCTCGTGTCCAGCCATGTGATGGACGTCTTGGGCTTTTCTTGGTCGTTCTCCGTGGGTGACTCCAAGGTTATGTTTCCTACAAAACGAACAACTAAGTTAGCATAAAACTCTCGGCCCAATGGAGTGGACCCCCATTGTACATCATGTCTGAGGCTAGGAGACCTGCAAAATGAGAAACTAAGTTAGAAAAATCACCCGTGCTCGTCGGGATCACGTCTGTGGCCGTGATGGTGTTCGTGATGTGCTCCGGTTGCACATCATGACCATCATTCGGTCACATTTACTTTTGGTTTATTTTTTATCAGCAAATAACTTTGGAGAAGGAAGAAAGTAGCCCAAAGAAGAAGACGCACAAAGGCCCACAAAGGGAGAAGGCGGCCAAACCAAGGTCAAGACACGGTCAAGACACGGTCAAGACACGGTCAAGACATGGTCAAGACACGGTCCACCTTCGGTCAACTGGTTTGGCCAAACGCCCGAGTCAATCTATCTCGCACGCACACCCCTACATTCCCGACGTGCAAACCACCCCGCCGTTGCACATCATGTCTGAGGCTAAGAGACCTGCAAAATGAGCAACTAAGTTAAAAAAATCACCCGTGCTCGTCGGGATCACGTCTGTGGCCGTGATGGTGTCCGTGATGTGCTCCGGTTGCACATCATGGAGCTCCAACCCTTGGAGTCATTTGACACTTTCATTCAAATGGCTCTACGGGTCGAGAGACAACTCAAGAGAAAGGGCAAAGCGGTCGCTCAACGCTTAGCCTCGAAGCCGAACCCACCGTACCGACCCACACCGATGATCGAAGATCGGACCCCAACATCGAAATCGTGGGCCCCCAAGCAAGCCACGGACACTAAACAACCGGAACAAATTGCGAAGGATGAGTCCGAGAAGAAAGAAGCCGAGGCCGAGAGGGCGTTACTCATGGGCCAAAAGGGGCTGGACCGCACCAATGACCAAGGAAAACCCATTTTTATGATCTCGGTGAAAGAGCATGATAATGGCAATAAAGACCAAATCCCGGAGAGTTTTCAACCTCTCGCCGATCAAGGGTTCCCAGAGGAGCTTCCCGACAATCTACCACCCTTTCGTGGGGTCGAACATCACATTATCCTCCAACCAGGAGCCACATCAACAGACCAAACTCCGTACGAAATCTTTCTGGAAGAAAGTATGGAGTTGGATGAGACGGACGTCTTGGATCGCTTGGGAGAAGATCTTCTTTGACAGAAATTGGACCAACAAGCTCCCCTTCAGCTGATGGTTCGAGCCAATGAAGATATGCTCGGCTGAATTTGAAAAATGACCGTTGTTGACCAAGGTTTGACGAGGCTTTGGGCATCATTGTATCCACATTTTATCCATTCAAAACCAAAAAATCTAACCTTTAATTCGGTAAAGAGGGCGCTCCTTCGGGAAAGTGTGTCGGCCACTATGTTCGTGTCCCCCTTTTTGTATTTGATAATGTATGGATACTTCTCAAGGAACTCAATCCACTTGGCATGTCTTCGGTTAAGCTTCCCTTGGCTCTTGATGAATTTTAGGGCTTGATGGTCCGAGTGGATAATAAACTCCTTCGGTAGCAAATAATGTTGTCATACTCTGATGGCTCGAATCAAGGAGTAAAGTTCCTTGTCATAAGTTGAATAATTCAAAAATGCACCTTTGAGTTTTTCTCTGAAGTAAGCAATCGGGCGGCCCTCTTGCATCAAAACCGCTCCGATGCCCGTTCCCGAGGCATCGCACTCTACCTCGAAGACCTTAGTAAAATCTGGAAGGGTAAGGACCGGTGCTTTGCAAAGCCGGGTCTTAATCTGGTCAAAACTCTCTTGACATGGCTTGGACCATGTGAATTCCTTCCCTTTCTTCGTAAGCTCGGTTATAGGTGCCATTATAGTGCTAAACCCTTGAATAAATCGCCGGTAGAAATTGTCGAGTCCATGGAAGCTTCGGAAGTCCGAGACGCCCTTTGGTATCGGCCACTCTCGGATGACCGTGATCTTAGCGTCGTCGACCTCGACACATGCGGTGGCTCCCGTCCTTCTTCGGTACTAAGAGTGCCGGGACCGCACATGGGCTCAATGACTCTCGGATATAGCCCTTAGCGAGGAGTTCCTCCACTTGCTCTTGTAAAATCTTGCTTTCCTCCGGGTTGAGGCGATACGGTGGTCGGTTAGGTAACATAGCTCCCGGTTGTAGGTCAATGTGGTGTTCGATGCCGCGGAGCGGTGGAACACCATCGGGTAGGTCATCCGGAAACACGTCTCGGTATTGATCAAGGAGGGGCCAAACTATCTCGGGAATAAGCTCTTCTTGATCATCTTCATGCTCTCGGTGTAAGAGCATGATGATCGGACCCTCTTGTTTCACCGTGCGTCTCAATTCCTTGCGGCCCATAAAAAGGGTCGCTTCGGCCAATGCTTCTTTTCGATCGGCCTCATCCTTAGAAATTTCCTCCGGAGTCAAAGGAGCCAAAATAATATTGCGCCCGTTCCATTTGAACGTGTATTGGTTGGATCGGCCGTGGTGTAGCACATCTCGGTCAAATTGCCACGGCCGGCCGAGAAACAAGGCGCTCATCGGCACCACGTCACATAGGACCGCGTCCTTATAGTTACCGATCACAAAGTCTATCCGGGTTTGTTTGGTGACTCGGATATCCTCTCGGTCGGTAAGCCATCGTAGCTTGTACGGTGTCGGGTGCTCGGTCGTGGATAGCGCAAGCTTCATGACAAGGTCGCGGGACGAGATGTTAGTGCAACTACCGCCATCAATAATTAAAGAACATACCTTGCCCTTGATTAAGCATCGGCTATGGAATAGATTTTCCCGTTGGTATGTTTCTTGTTGCGGTTGAGTTGAAAGAACCCGCCGGATCATCAATATGACCGGATTTGCTGGAAGGGCTCGGTCGCGCTCGGCCATATTGTCGAGCCGCTGGAGCATTGCGTCCATTCATCGATTCATAGCTTCGAATTGCTCCTGATTATTGCTCTCGGGATCCCGATGGTCACGGGGATCGGAGAACATGGTTTGCTCGCTCGTGGCTTGGTCACGGGCGGCGTTGTGAACGGCACCACTTCGAGTATTCATGAGACAAAGTTCTGGAAAATTTGTAGAGAGTGTAAAAATCGAACCTTTGCTCTGATACCAAGATGATGTGCCTTCCTTGGGGGTCGGCGCACCGTGGGTTGGGAGAATGCACGCACACGGGGCTCGGATGAACGTCATGTATGGCAAACGGGAAATTGGGTCGTGCGAATTGTGGGGTTGTGTTGCAGAAGCGTATTGTGATGGAAATAAGGGATGTTGGTCTTTTGGAAAGTGGAATGGCTCGGATGAATACTGGAATGGCTCGATGGATGAATTTATGGGTGAAATTAGGTAATGGAAGGTTTGAAAGCTTGTGGGATGGAATGGATAAACTCTTGCAAATTTTGGTGTTGGGATGGTTGGACAATTTGAACACTTGAGCAATCAAAGTGTTCTCCTCGGTAGACCTCGCCCGCACTCAGATATGACTCACCGAACGTACGTACAAAGGGTTGACGGTCTCAGCCGGATGTGACTCACCGGAGAAGTATTCGTCAGAGAGAGCTTCAAGCCTTTCGGGAAGAAGGTGCAATGCACAATTTTTCTCTAAAAATTCACTTTATTGAAAATAGTGTAAGTGTTACACTTAAATAGCAAAACGTAAAAGATAACAAAACTACTAAAGATAAGCTAAGAAGTCAAGCTAAGCCCTTCAATGATTTGAACATCTTGGATTAGCTTTGGAAGCCTTCGGTTGACTTTAGGCTTGGTTCAACAAAATTGGCACGGTAGGGTTGGCGCTTGGACCGGTGGTGCGGTGGTGCGCGCGGTTGACTGAGAGGGTGCGTCGGGTGAGCGGAGCTCCGAACGAATGAGAGATTGGCTCGAGCCAATCTGGATCTGGGGCTTCTAAAGTCTCCTCGGTGGTCAACTTGACGTAGCGCACGGTCTGGTTCTTCGATGGTCCGATGATGACTCGAGCGTGTGCGCGGGCACGTCTAAATAGGCCGAGCCGGCGGTCGGGCATGGTCGAGCTTCAAGGGATTCGTGAGTTTGTTGAGCAAATCTGTTGATTGAAGATCCTCTGATGATTCAACCGCTGCTCCATGGATTTGGTGCATGAAAATCCCTTGTGGTTCGCTGGTGGTTCGGTGATCGGCCATGCTCGTGCGTCCGATGGGTGATCTACGGTCATCACGAAGATATGCTCGTGCCAATTTGATCCTCTTCCTTTCCTTGACCAAATAACCAAAATACTTAAGGATTTAAGTAAGTTGGCTGATAGGATTTGGCCAAGGCTTCGAATGGGCCGTAGGTGGGCCGAGGCTTGACCGTGGGTCGGTCAATGATCGGCCCGGTCCTCTGTGGGCTTTCGCTTGAGCGTTGAGTTCTCTTCCTCTTGGGCTGACTTTCCTTCCTCTTCTAAGGCTAAATGCTTGCTTGAAAGGAAATCTACTAAGCGTGACCGAAAATAGGGCCCAGGTTGAACACTCGATCCATAGGGTTTGGACCGTGCGTTCATCCATGTCGGTCACAAGCCTCGTTTGCATCGTGGGCCGGGCTGCTGGGTGTACCGTATCCGGGTAGGGTAATGCCCTTTCTGATCTGACAGGGCTGACATGGCCCGGTGTGCGTGTCGGGGCCGGGAATGGCCGAGCACCAAGTAACGGGAGCACATCATCGATCGATCTAGCGCCGAGGAGCACGGCCAATTTTGCTAATTTGTGTGCTCGTTTTGCAGGGAACTTAGCCTCGGAGAATATGTCCAAGGATAATCGGGATCGGATATGAGTTTTGCTCAGATGGCAACCGAGCGTTTCCGACTACGACGAGCCCGGCGCACCAGGCCATGATACGGCCGAGGCTCACGACCACGACCCGCCCGACGCCCAACGGGCGCCCCACGATCATGACCCGACGACCCATGGAGACACGGTCGTCAACTTTGCCGAAGTCCTCTAGGGCTTCGGCCCGTTGGAATAAGTGACTGACATGGGAGAACGCTCGATCCAAATCCCCACGGATAAAGTGTTCAACCATGGGCCCTATTTTTGGTCACACTTGGTTTATTTCTTTTCAGCCAACAATTAGCCTTAGAAAAGGAAGAGAAGACAACCCAAGAAGAGGAACGCACATCCCATAGGCGAAGACCCACGAAGGACCACCTCGGCCGAACATTGACCAGCCCACGATCAAGCCTCGGCCCACTAGAAGACCTTGACTAAATTACATCGGCCACTTCACTTAAATCTTTAAGTAATCTGGTTATTTGGTCAAGGAAAAGATAAGGTTCGAGTTTGACACGGAATAATCTCAAGATATCCGAAGAGTATCCACCGGGCGCGCACAAAAACCGACCATTGGACCATCTGCGAAACAAAGGAGATTTTCATCAATCTAATCCGTGCTAAAGTTGCCATATTCATAGGAGAATGGTTGGACAACAACCTTTCAAAATTATCACGAGTGAATCCCAAGAAATTCGAGATAAGATCAACTGAGCGCGCATCCAGCGGACAACCAAAGATCACCCTCGGTCAAGCACGACTTTCATGCAAATCCAGCCATGCTAAAGCTGCCATATTTGTAGGAGGATCGTTGGATAACAACCTTTTCAAAATGGCACGGACAAATCTCGTGATGACATGAAGATAAGGTCAAATCGCGCACACAAGACTATTCACCAACAAACCGGCGAGCCACAATGGATTTTATCCATAAAATCCGTGATCAATCTGTTGAATCTTCAGAGGATCTTTGAGCAACAACTTTCCACAATATCCTCGCGGATCCCACCATATCCGAGATCGGATCAACCACCAGTTCGGTCTTTTTCAAGTCGCCTGTGCACATTCATGAACCATTGTCGGACAACCAAGGAACCAGACCATGTGACACTTTATGTTGACCACTGAGAGCCTTTTAGAAGCCCCGGATCCAAATTGGCACGAGCCAATCTTTCATGGCTCGAAGATTATTACAACCGGTGCACCCTCTCGGTCAACCATGGTCACCTTTGGTCAAGACGCAAAACCAACTGTGCCAATATTCATGAACCGAACCTAAAGTCAACCGGAGACTTTCCGAAGCAATCCAAGATGTTCAAGTCATCCAAGGGCTTAATTTATCTTTCTTAGCTTTTTATCTTTTACGTTTTTAGTATTTAAGTGTAACACTTGCACTTGAATGAGATAGTGAAATTTTATCAATACAAGTGCTTTGAGCCTTTTTGATAATTCCCTCAACCGACGTTACTTCTCCGGTGAGTCACATCTGGCCAAGCTTCCGTTAACCCTTGTCGAAACCTCGGTGCGTCATATCCGAGTCTTCTCCAAGGTCTACCGATTTGGATCCTTTGATTGCTCAAGCATCCTAATCGTCCGACTTCACCTTCATCATCCGATTCCTCCATAAACCGCACCATCCCCGAGCCATCATCAACCTCCCCGAACTTCCGATTACATTCTCTGTGCCATCTCACCATTTCCACCATCAAGCTTCCGCAAAACGCAAAATTATCGACAATCCCAATCACCTTTCACCAAACGCCCGAGTCAATCTATCTCGCGCGCACACCCCTACATTCTCGACGTGCAAACCACCCCGGCATTGCACATCATTTCCGAGGATAAGAGACCTGCAAAATGAGCAACTAAGTTAGAAAAATCACCCGTGCTCGTCGGGATCACGTCTGTGGCTGTGATGTGCTCCGGTTGCACATCATCCTCCCGAGGTACTTGAGGATTTTCCCTCAAATCTACCTCGTCCTCGTCCTCGTCCTCGTCCGCGTCCAAATAAGGGGATAAATCCTTGACGTTGACGGTGGTAGTAATTCCATGCTCGCCAGGAAGTTCGATCTTGTACGCATTCGGTTGACTCTCTCGGCCACTCGGAAAGGACCCTCGGCCCTGATGTGCAACCGGAGCACATCATGGACCTAGCCCCGACCAACCCGACGAGCCCGAATGATTTTACTAACATAGTTGCTCATTTTCCAGGTAACTTAATGACACGCTCCAAGAATGCGGAAGTGTCGGGATAGGAGAAAGTAATGCAATCTGCCAATGTGAAGAATGACTAAAACCGAAACAGGGGATTGTTGCAGTTAGAACTCCAATTGCGTACAGGCTTTTGGGCTGAAATTTTGGGGACTTAGACTTTAGGGAAGGAACTAAGTTGTCTAGATTTACGGTGAAATCACGAGTGGTTCATGAAATGGCACGGGGATACATTTAGAAGCACAAACAGACAAAATTACCCATTGGCAGAGCATTAGGTGGTAGAGACGACTGAACAACTCCCAATGTAGAGAGTCTCGGATCGTGAAAATAAGCAGACAACAACTTCAATCAAAGGGGAAGACAATGCAAGTGGTTTCACAGAAAACACACAGGTAGGCTAGGAGTTATGCTGGATAGAAAATTGATGGACAGAAATGCCCGATTTCAGGAATTCGAGTAGAAGGCAGTGGAAAAAGCATGCATCACTCTTGATGGGGAGGGGCTGTGGCTAAACGTAAAGAACAGTTATTTCAAGCCATGAAAGAGGAACTCACAGCCATAAAATTGGTTACTTTTGTTCACGGAAAACAGAAATGGCACGAATTGGACTTTTGTTGCACAAATTCACTCGGGTAAGCACCAAAAACAGCAACCAACAACAAAGACAAAACACAAATGCAAACAACAAATGGAGGAAGGCTATGGGATTTCCAAGCTCGCTTTTGTTCCTAAACAAGTGAGAAAGGAGGTTGGAATAAGGTTTAGTGATCCTAGCTAATCACCAACACCAAGACAAACAAAAACAAGGATATTACTCACCTTGGATGAAATGTCGTGAGAAAAGAAAGGGGGTTTGAGAGCTTCAAGCTTCCAAAGTTTTATCCAATTCTTTTCTACCTCTCCCAACGTGGGAGGAGGGATACATACCCATACAAAAATATCCCCAAATAAAATAAACAAAAATAAACCTAAATTAAGGGGCAATGATTAGCTAAAAGTCTTGCACGGCTTCGAGTTGTTGCTCCTTCCAGTTGATGATGCGTCCCGGGCACATCACTTAACCTCGGAAACTCCTTCCGAATATGATCGGGAACGACCCAAGCATTCCATCACTTGGTGTTCGGCCATTCCCGGTTCCGAAGCATCCACCGACCCACCTATCGACCATCCCTCGACGACCAGTGGACTAATGGTCGTCGACGTGGCCAAGGTTCATTAGAATCTTGGCCCATAGGAAATAAGTGGCCAACGTGGGAGAATGTGCGGCCCGATCCTCTCAGATCCCGTGTTCTCCTACGAGAACAAACTCCTCGGCCCACCCAATGCCGAGCCCGGCTACATTAGTTTATTTAAGCAAATAAAGAGTTAGAGGAAGAAGGAAAAGAAGCCCAAAGGAGAAGAGCGCACAATCCACCGAAGGAAGCCCACCGTAGCCGCACCATGGTCAAGCGGGAGGATGATGTGCAACCGGAGCACATCATGGACCTAGCCCCGACCAACCCGACGAGCCCGAATGATTTTACTAACATAGTTGCTCATTTTGCAGGTAACTTAACCTCGGAAACTCCTTCCGAATATGATCGGGAACGACCCAAGTATTCCATCACTTGGTGTTCGTCCATTCCCGGCTCCGAAGCATCCACCGACCCACCTATCGACCATCACTCGACGACCAGTGGACTAATGGCCGTCGACGTGGCCAAGGTTCATTAGAATCTTGGGAGCATGCACGACCCGATCCTCTTGGATCCCGTGTTCTCCTACGAGAACCAACTCCTCGGCCCACCCAATGCCGAGCCCGGCCACATTAGTTTGTTTCAGCAAATAAAGAGTTAGAGGAAGAAGGAAAAGAAGCCCAAAGGAGAAGAGCGCTCAATCCACCGAAGGAAGCCTACCGTAGCCGCACCATGGTCAAGCCTCGGTCAAGCCATGGTCAACCTTTGGTCAACTAGGAGGCCTTGAGCAAAACCCATCGGCAACTTGACTTCAAATATCAAGAAACCCGATTATTTGGTCAAGGAAATGACAAGTTTTGGATTAGCACACGAGGATTATTCGGTGTCCGAAGCATAGACACTCGCGGTGCCAAACATGAAGACATCCAAGGTCAATCGAGGCTTTGCAGCCAAATTGATCGTGCCATTGTCTACTTTCAGACAACACATGACGGTCAGAGGACCCTTTTTCAAAATAGCACGGACAAATCCCGTGATATTCGGAGAAGGGTTCAATAGGCCAACATTTGAATGCGCCCGCGCGCGCCTGAAGATCGTTCACCGAACCACCTGCAAGAAATCCGAGATTTTAAATCAAAGGAGACCAAGTTCAGAAATGTCCAGATTCATGGAGGAATATCCAACAACCACATTTCAAATTAGCCCGCGCAGATCCCTCATTGTCCGAGATAGGTCAACGCCCGGTTTTAAAGTTGCCGCGCACGTCACCGAGCCATCAGCGGAAACTGAAAGATCCGTGTCCGGATTCAGCCATGAATCTTCCCTTTCCATCAGCCTAGGTTCATTCAGAGGTTTGAAATCAAGATGGCCACGCAGATACCATAAAAATCGAGATAAGGTCAACTTTGGTCGTGAATTTGAACAAGCCGCGCGCGCTCCCCGACCATCAGCAACCACGGAAGATCTTCTTTCAAATATGGTCCGCGCGCATGTATCTAGACGAAATTTAGCCATTTGGAAGCTGTGTTTGAATTTGGCTCGAGCAAATCCCGAAGTGCAAGAAAGATGGTCAACCCCGGTCAAATATTTTAACAAGCCGCACTCGCTCACGAGTCATCATCGCCCATCCGATGATTTAAATTCAAATGACACCGCGCTCGCCTCTTCTCAAGTCAACTAAGGGTCAACCAAGATCTCCAATTCAAAATGGCCCGAGAGAATCCCCCGATTTCCGGAAGATTATCCACTCGGTCGCCATTTTGAAAAAGCTGCGCACACTTGCGAGCCACTGCCAACCAACAGAGGATCCAGACCATGTGACAGCCAAGATAAGCCACCGAGAGCATTTTAAAGACTTCTTATCCAATTTGGCCAGAGCCAATCTTCACATGTTCGGAGCTAGCCCACCCGGAGCCACCTCTCGGTCAGCGAAGAGTCTTCCTCGGTCATGCTTCAAATTCAGAGCCTTAACGGATAGAACGTTGGTCAACTCCAAGTCCATGAAGATCTCCCCAAGCCAATCTCAAGCGTGCATGCACTTCCCTCTCATTTTATTTTTCGTGCATTAAATAATGTATCAACCTTCACTTCGAAGGTAGAGAGAATTTTAATAGAATTGTGCTTAGCACCTTCAAACCCTTTTGGTTGAAGCTCTTTCCGACGGCTTTTCTTCCGGTGAGTCATATTTGGCCAAATTCCGTCAACCCTTGAGTGCCCGATCGGTGAGTCAGATCCGAGAGCATCCAAGGTCTACCGATTCCAACATTTTGATCGCTCAAGTGTTTGAATCGTCCGACCTCATCCTTCCTAAAATTCCATCTTATCTCCCGAGCCTTCAAAATTCCTCCACACGCCGATTCCGGCCCATAATTTCCTCTCCGACTCATCTCTGGAAAATCCCCGAGCCATTCTTCCATTTTTCCCATAAATCCCCCTCATATCCTTCCCATTACACTTCCGCACCCCAACTTCTAAAATCGACAGACTCCATTTTCCGACCGCCGTGCACGATACCTTACCCGGGTCACGTGTGCACGCATTTTCCGACCACGGGGCGCTGGTCTATTTTGGACGGCACATCACGGTCAAGCCACGGTCAACCTTCGGTCAACTAGGAGGCCTTGACAAAAACCCATCGGCTACTTGACTTCAAATATCAAGAAACCCGATTATTTGGTCAAGGAAAGGACAAGTTTTGGATTAGCACATGAGGATTATTCGGTGTCCGAAGCATAGACACTCGCGGTGCCAAACATGAAGACATCCACGGTCAATCAAGGCTTTGCAGCCGAATTGATCGTGCCATTGTCCACTTTCGGACAGCACATGACGGTCAGAAAACACTTTTCAAAATAGCACGGACAAATCCCGTGATATTCGGAGAAGGGTTCAACCGACCAACATTTGAATGCGCCCGCGCGCGCCCGAAGATCGTTCACCGAACCACCAGCAGAAAATCCGAGATTTTTAATCAAATGAGACCAAGTTCGGAGTGTCAAGATTCATGGAGGAATATCCGACAACCACATTTCAAATTAGCCCGCGCGGATCCCTCATTGTCCGAGATAGGTAAACGCCCGGTCGGCATTTTTGAAGTTGCCGCGCACGTCACCGAGCCATCAGCGGAAACTGAAAGATCCGCGTCCGAATTCAACCATGAATCTTCCCTCTCCATCAGCCTAGGTTCATCCAGAGGTTTGAAATCAAGATGGCCCGCGCAGATCCCATGAAGGCCGAGATAAGGTCAACTTTGGTCGTGAATTTGAACAAGCCACGCGCGCTCCCCGACCATCAGCAACCACCGAAGAACTTCTTACAAATATGGTCCGCGCGCGCATGTATTTAGATGACATTTAGCCATCTAGAAGCTGTGTTTGAATTTGGCTCGAGCAAATCCCGAAGTGCACAGAAGATGGTCAACCCCGGTCAACAATTTGAACGAGCCCCGCGCGCCCACGAGTCATCATCGGTCATCCGATGATTTAAATTCAAATGACACCGCGCCCGCCTCTTCTCAAGTCAACTAAGGGTCAACCAAGATCTCCAATTCAAAATGGCCCGAGAGAATCCCCCGATTTCCGGAACATTATCCATTCGGTCGCCATTTTGAACAAGCCCGCGCACACTTGCGAGCCATTGCCGACCAACCGAGGATCTAGACCGTGTGATAGCCAAGCTAAGCCACCAAGAGTATTTTAAAGACTTCTTATCCAATTGGGCCCCGAGCCAATCTTCACATATTCGGAGCTAGCCCACCCGGAGCCACCTCTCGGTCAACGAAGAGTCTTCCTTGGTCATGCTTCAAATTCAGCCGCGCAAAACCTTAACGGATAGAACGTTTGTCAACTCCAAGTCCATGAAGATCTCCCCCAAGCCAATCTCGAGCGTGCATGCAATCCAAGGGTCGACAACTCTTCCCTCTCATTTTTAATTTTCGTGCATTAAATAATGTATCAACCTTCACTTTGAAGGTAGAGAGAATTTTAATAGAATTATGCTTAGCACCTTCAAACCCTTTTGGTTGAAGCTCTTTCCGACGGCTTTTCTTCCGGTGAGTCACATCCGGCCAAACTCCGTCAACCCTTGAGTGCCGGATCGGTGAGTCACATCCGAGAGCATCCAAGGTCTACCGATTCCAACATTTTGATCGCTCAAGTGTTTGAATCGTCCAACCTCATCCTTCCTAAAAATTCCATCTCATCTCCCGAGCCTTCAAAACTCCTCCACACGCCGATTCCGGCCCATAATTTCCTCTTCGACTCATCTCCATAAAATCCCCGAGCCATTCTTCCATTTTTCCCATAAATCCCCCTCATATCCTTCCCATTACACTTCCGCACCCCAACTTCTAAAAGCGCCCGACTCCATTTTCCGACCGCCGTGCACGATACCTTACCCGGGTCACGTGTGCGCGCATTATCCGACCACGGTGCGCCGGTCTATTTTGGACGGCACATCATTTTGGTATCAGAGCTTTGATCCCAATTCTTCTTCACCATTTTCTCTCTCTTAACCCCAAAATGTTTCTTTCGAAAAACCATTCGGCTATGATGACCCGTATCGGTGCCATACACGACCCGGGCCGCGACCAAGCCACAACGAGCGAATAGACGATGTTCTCTGATCCCCGAGACCATCGGGATCCCGAGAACAATACCGAAGAACAATTCGACGTCATGAATTGGAGGATGGACGCTTTGCTCCAGAGGTTCGATGAAATGGCCGAGGAAAACCTGGCCCGAGCGGCACCGCGGCCCACTCCGCCCCCTAGACGGAGGCCCGGACATGGAGGACACTACCGAGCCCGCCCGCGTGTGTCGGATGGATCCGATGATGATGAGGATTATTATCCCGATCATCAATCGGATCGTGATGAAGAATGGCGGCTCCCAAAGTTGAATATTCCATCATTCAACGGAGCATCCAACGGCGATAAGTTCCTCGATTGGGTGGAAAAGGTCGATAAAATTTTTGACCTTTACAACCATTCCGAGAGGCTTAAAGTCCAGCTAGCATCCTTGGAGCTCACGGACTATGCATCACTTTGGTGGGATAGTCTCCGAGCCAAACGACGGAGAGACCACGTGACACGCTCCAAGATGCGGAGGTGTTGGGGGAGGAGC
>QAOC01036965.1:90749-101225 GCA_003255005.1 Begonia fuchsioides | reverse complement strand
CGACATGCTCACTGGTCTCATCTCCAACCTTGTATCCTCTGTTGAGTCTCTTCACAACAAGGTTGATGGTCTTAAGAAACAGATTGATGTTGGTCTTAAGAAACAGATTGTTGTTTGGGATGAATACTTTGAAGAAGAAGACGACTATGAAGAGCCAGCGACAACGCGTCCTAGAGCTCCAGTTCACTCATCTCCAGCTCCTAATGCTGAATCATTTCCTGCTCCGACTACTGAGCCATCTGTCACACCGGCTCGTGATCCTGACATAGTACATGTATTCACCCCCGGTACGGTGTTGATCCCATCTCATGCAGGAACCGAGGTCCTCGACTCTCCATCCACTGTGCCTATAACTTCTCCAGTCATGGACGTGTCTGGATCAACTCTTATAGGATCTCCACGGGAGTAGTTTGTAGATTTTTTCTTAGATATTTTGGATTAATTCTCCAGTCATGGATGTTCTTTCCAGATCTTTGTCTCAAACTAAATTATCTCTCTGTGAATGCTTTAACATTTTTTTTTATAATGCCAATGGGAGAGATAGATTGCATTATTCTATGCCTTAATTATGATTGCATGAGCATGAAAAGTGATATTCAAATTTTTCTAAATTTTTCTATGTCCTAGTATTGGGAAGTATGCATATTCTTTGGGGGAGTATTTAAAATTGTGAGAACATAGTTAATTTTTTTTATGATAATTATCATTCATGAGAATGTATGAAAGTTAAATTAAACTATGTTGTAGTGTAACTAATGTCTAACAAGTTGGTCGAGTGCTGCAGAATTTTGTAAGTTCTCTCAGGTTATGTCGACCGCTGTTCATATGTGTTGACCGCAACAATTCCAGAGAAGAGATGTATGTCAACCGCTATTCATATATGTCGACCGCAACAATTCCAGAGAATAGATGTATGTTGACCACTCAAGATCTATGTCGACCGAGGTAAAGTTCCAAAGATGTATGTCGACCGAGGCAAAGTTCCAGAGATGTAACTTATGTCGACCGATACAGACTTATGTCGACCGGCTATGTTCCAGAGACAAAATTTATGTCGACCACACAAGACATATGTCGACCGATGAGAAGTTCCACAGATGTAATCTATGTCGACCGATAAAGACTTGTGTCGACCGCTTACAATGTAGGTCGACCGCAGAAGCTCTGGAGTCAAACTCTATGTCGACCGCTCAATTGTTAGGTCGACCACTCAGGAACAGCTACAAGCGACAAAGCTCCAACGGCTATTTTCTAATGAGTCTAAACAGCTATATTGCGGTCGACCACTCCCGTACATATGTCGACCGCCCGAGCCTGAGCAGCTGCAAAATTATAAATAGCTGAAGAAAAGCTATTTGAGATGACGATTTTTTTTATAGAGAAAGACACCCCGAAACTCTGCCAAATTCATTCTTGATTTATCTGTTAGTCTCTCATCTCTTGTACTTACTTTAGATCATTCATTTGGTGATTGAGAGAGTCGGTTTAGAAATCGTAAATATCTGTATCAATTCTCTTGAGCGAATTTGTAAAGGGTTGACGCCTCTGAAAAATAAGAGTAAAAAAGGGGGTGATGCCTCTAAGAAAGAAGAGTCAAGTTGTAAAAGTTAGATTGACACCCGAAAATTCAATCAAGTGAAGGATCTTCAAGGAGTTACCTTGAAGCGCGGACGTTGACAGTTGTTGGCCAAACCATAAAAACATATCAGTGTCAAATTCTCTCTCTCTCAACTTTTACTTTGTTGATTGTCCTTGCATAAAATGAATTTGATAACCAACCCTTTTAGTTTTGTACTTAAGCTGGAAGAATCACAAAAAAGAATGAAAAATCAATTCAAATTCAAATTTGGAAACAAAAATATCTTTGAAGATTTGTAAATTTTTCCTAATCTCAACCTCTTTCCAAACCGACTCAGATTTTCTTCCAAATCGTAACAGCTTTCCAAATCTGCTCGAGCTGCACGTAGTCTACATAAAAGAATTAGAATACCATTGATTGGGTGTGCCAGAATAGGAGAACGGGATTCACGATCAAGCTTCGACGTAAATCCGAAGAAGAGGTTCACGGCAGCGAGGGAACGAGGCTGTGCGACCAACGGCTTTCGACGGCGAGGACCAAAATTCTCTCCCTTTGCTTTTCGTTTTAACCTTCGTGAATTATATGAACTCTTGATAGTTATTGGAGAACTATTTCGTTTGAATTAAAATTAGGGTTTTTCATATATTGATTTTCTTAATGAAATTGCATGCTATCTTTCAGAACTCGTTTTAATAAGAGCTTATATATCTTTGCTTTGCTGTGATTATTTCTCAAGCAATCCCGACAATACACCCTTGCGCAATTGCTAAGTGTTATTTACTAAATTATTGCTTTGGAGTGATACTATTTAGGGCAACACGACAATACACCATTGCGTGTTGCTAAGACGTGTATTAAAACCATTAGGTAGTTAGATCGAGTGACACGGTTTAGCTAGGAGTGTTTTCATCATGTTCATTCCAACCTAGTGCCGTCAAATCAAACTTGTTCTTAAACCCAACCATAGAGGCAAAACAAACCCTAGTTTATTAAGTGTTCGGATCGAAACTAAACAGATGTTGTGACTAATGCTGCAATACCTACCGAGGGCAGTTCAAGTAAATCAATTTACGAAAAGTCCTAGTCGAGATTCTTACAAATTTTCAATTCGACCACCAACTTTAATTTTCTACTTAATTTAGGATATTAGTTAGACACTTAAATTAATTGTTTAATCTAGGAGTACAAAATAGTTATGAAAATCAAACATTTAATGTTATTCTTTAATCTTTATGATACTTTGCAATTTATTCTTTAAATTAGAGATTTGACTTGTCTTCGTGGGATCGATATTTTTATTACTACGTTGCGACACTGATGTGCAACCGGAGCACATCACGGACCACATCACGGCCACAGACGTGACCCCGATGAGCACGTATGATTTTTCTAACTTAGTTGCTCATTTTGCAGGTCTCTTAGCCTCGGACATACCGTCTGAGCATGATCGGGAATGGCCCAAGCACTCCGTTGGTGCTCAGCCATTGCCGGCCCCGACGCGTACACCGGGCCATGTCCGACCATACCCGGACATGGCTCACCCGGCAGCCCAGCCCACGACGCAACCGAGGCTTATGACCGAGATCCGCCTGGCTCCCCACGACCACGACCCGACGATCCCGGTCGTCGGCCCCGCCAAAGTCCACTAGGGCTTCGGCCCAGCGGAACACGTGACCGACATGGGTGCACGCACGGTCCAAACCCTTTGGATCGAGTGTTCAACCATGAGCCCTATTTTCGGTCACGCTTAGAAGATTTCCTTTTAGGAAGTATTTAGCCTTAGAAGAGGAAGAGAACTCAACGCTCAAGCGAAAGCCCACGGAAGACCGCCACGGCCGATCATTGACCGACCCACGGTCAAGCCTCGGCCCACCTTCGGCCCATTCAAAGACTTAGTCAAATTCCATCGACCAAACTTAGTTAATATTTAGGTATTTTGGTTATTTGGTTAAGGAAAGGAAGAGGATTACATTGGCACGAGCAGATCTTTATGATGACCGTAGATCACCCATCGGACGCACGAGCATGGCCGATCACCGAACCACCAGCGAACCACAAGGGATTTTCATGCACCAAATCCATGGAGCAGCTGTTAAATCTTCAGAGGATCTTCAATCAACAGATTTCCTCAACAAACGCGAGGATCCCTTGAAGCTCGCCTGTACTGACCGCCGGCTCGGCCCATTTAGACGTGCCCACGCACATACTCGAGTCATCATCGGTCCATCAAAGAACCAGACCGTGCGCTGCCTTATGTTGACCACCGAGGAGACTTTAGAAGCCCTAGATCCAGATTGGCTCGAGCCAATCTCTCAATCGCTAGGAACTCCGCCCATCCGACGCACCCTCTCGGTCAACCTTCGGACACACTCGGTCAACCACCAAACCGACCGTGCCATTCCTAAGTGAACCAAGCCCTAAGTCAGCCGAAGGCTTCCAAAGCTAATCCAAGGCGTTGAAGACATCAATGGACTTAGCTTAACTTTCTTAGTTTAGTTACTTTGCGTTTTTGCTTATTTAAGTGTAACACTTACACTATTTTCAACAGAGTGAATTTTTAGAGAAAAATTGTGCAAAGCACCTTCTTCCCGAAAGGTTTGAAGCTCTCTCCGACGAATACTTCTCCGGTGAGTCACATCCGGCCGAGACCGTCAACCCTTTGCACGTATGTTCAGTGAGTCATATCCGAGTTACGGCGAGGTCTACCGAGGAGAATACCTTAATTGCTCAGATATTCAAATTGTTCATCCATCTATACCCAAAAACTCTAAAGAGTCCACCCACTCCACCGAGCGATCACCCATTTTTCCATACTTGTCCGATTTCACCCCTTTTTCCATCCACCGAGCCATCCCAGTATTCATCCGAGCCATTCCACTTTCCAAACGACCAACATCCCTTATTTCCATCACAATACGCTTCCGCAACACAACCCCACAATTCGCACGAACCGATTTCCCGTTTGCCGTACACGACGTTCATCCGAGCCCCGTGTGCGCGCATTCTCCCAACCAAAGTTAGAACATACTTCTTTAAAATAAAATGATAGTAAGACTATAGTGATTTAATATCATTTAGAAAAGTTACAAGAGTTCGAAATTCATTCAAAAATATGATTTTATACAGAATTTAATCGAAGATTCTCATGATTAGAGGTAAGCATGGGTCGGATTGAGTGGGTCGAACACGGATCTATTGACCTAAAATTCTAACTCAAAATTTCATAATACCTCAAGAAATATCACATACCATCCCAAACCTGATTTTTCCCACCACTACCCTACCCGTAGTCCTGAAAATTAATCAAATAACTAAAATTTTGGGTCACAACCAGACCTAACCAACAAACTTGAACGAGTTGGATCGGTTGTGCACACCCCTACTCATGTTGGAAAGTCTATCGGATATCAAAAAATTCTCAACTAAAGTAAGCTAATGAATTGAGGTAAGTAACATTATGTGTATTTTGTCTCTTCAAAGATCTACACCATAAAGTTATAGAGTATATTGTTTCATTATATATATATATATATATGAATTACTTGATCGAGCTGATACTGGAACTACTTGGTTGAGTATATAATGCATTTTTTTATGTTGATTGTAAATATGTTAATATTTGGACGATATATAAATTATGATTGATGATGTAATTGTTTGCAGATATGAATATAGGTTATGCATATTCATGCATCATGGTTTTGAAAAGAAAATATAAAATTTGTCACATGAATATGTTTTCAAGAAACAACGAGTTATTGTTAGTGGAGATCAAATTTGGCTGTATCAAAAGGGAGTGAACTTGTGATGCCCCAACGACTATGAAACCTTGATAGTTCAATGGAATGAAATTAAAAAGTTAAAAAAACAACTAAAGAATGTCGGATGAATGAACAAGTTGCATGTCGTCATTTCAAATAGGTTTGTCAACAAAAAATGAGTTATCCTCATCACATTGGATCATCTCACAAGTAAAAGATAGCTTTTTTTATTTCCTTTGGTGCATTGATCATTATGGAAGAGAAACTCAAAGTAAAAGTTATGTAAGATGGTAAAAACTCGGTAACAAAAAAATGTTTTATAAACTGGATGACATGTTTATGTTACATTTATGTTATTTATTGAACGTTCGATTCATTGAATGAACACTATGATGTAAATATTCCACTAAATGATGACTAAAAAGAACGAAGAACGTGGTGTTTGGGCCTATGCAACGTGAATGAGCAAAGCAGATTGGTGGAAAGCCCATGAAATAATTTGAAGTATTTTATGAATTTCAAGTATCAAGTTTTGAAATTGTTTGTTAAAACTATTTTGATGTTTCCTTTTAAGTATGAATCTGATTGTCTTTGAAAAGCTTTTATTTTATAAAAACTTAGATTATTTATGAAAGAGATCCACTTTCAGTTAATGTTTTGAAGAGAAAATGTTTCAGCGGTAAAGGTTTCAAAATGACGATTCGTGAATGTTTATGTACAGAAGGTGATGAACCAAGACCTCGAGATAAGATTGGAGTCTCGGCGCTTCCATGTTCGTCTTGGGGACCACAACCGATTTTCTTTTTGGTTTAGATCATTAGATGAGGGTCGAAAACCAAACCTAACCTAATCTGCAGCCACCAATTTTTAACCGACGCAACATTTTTTGTTTGGGTTGGTTTAGGTTAGTTTTTAAATAGAAATTTGAAATTTAATTTATTAGAAAAAATCATTTTTATATTAGAAAAAAGTGTTTTGTAAGAAGAAATTCATTTTTTTATTAAACATTTGTTAAAATAAATTTATATATACGTTTTCTTGAATATACAATTATGACAATTTCTTGAATATACAATTTCCGAAGTATGGGTGAGTGTCATATGTATGTGTGTGGATGTGTATGTATAAATAGATATATCAACCATACGAAATACAAAATTACAAACATAAATGAACAATTGAAATAGTTAATTCAATCATATTAAGAAAAATGATTCTTATCCATATTCATAATTTTATGGGAAATATTCAATCAAAACACGCTTGTCTATATTAAGTATACTTACAAATATAGGATTTTCAAAAGAAATAGTCAATCTAGCCATATTACAAAATTATATTCAATCAAATCCAAGCATGGTAAATCGCAAAAATATTCAAATTTAGGTGATTATCAAATGCAGACATAATTCCTCTATCAAATTACGGGTGGCCATTGGCTAACATGTCTCCCACGTACTAGAAATAGAAAATGAAATAAATTAAACACATGAATCATTAAATGAAAAAATAAACATAATTTAATTAATCACTAAATATATTAATTCTTTCTCAATGACGCCACTCTAATTTCTCCATGATGTTGAGGTCCTAGTAGATCGTTATATTACAATGTCAATCTTGGAGTAATATTGTCAATGACATTGATTCTTAATTTGAGGTTCTTCAATTTTGGTTTTTCAAAGACATCAACATTTGTATGAGCAAAATCATCCTAAAAATTGTACACGCTCACAACGTGGGCACAACCTAACAATCTTATCAGGCTAATACTCTCCAAGAGTACTTATGGCCGATTGATATGAAAATGGAAAATCTAACGACCTTTTAATACAATAATTGATATTTGCATAACCAGCAATAGCATCTGAATTCTCATGCGTAGGTAGTTATGTCACGGCTGGTACTAATGGATCAAGGTTCCGTCTATGAAGAACCGAGTTACGAAGGGACTAAAGTTGTGCAAGTTTTGATGGTTTTGGTGGCGGGGCACGAAACTCAATGGATTGCCTCTAGAATGTGATTAAACATTTTTGAATAATTGATATAGAATATGGGCCTCACGGAAATTGAAGTTTTTTTGTGTTCACTGATCTCTTATATCGTGGTGGATGGTACGGAAGCTTCGATTATTCCCAATGTCCAGAGACTGATGGCAGTGAGGGCCAAATGGCGATCGCTGATTGACTTCTACTTCCTAATTACCGTTTTGGCTTGTGATTGGGCGAGTTGGGTTTGGGTCATTGGGTCTCCCCTCCTGAGCGCATCCAATCCATTAATGGCGGACAACTATGCCAAAGCACAGACACACGCGCTTGCTTTCTCTTCTGCCCACGCAGTCGGGTCCAGACTCGACGCGACCTTCGTCTCCATCTCCAATCCCGCCCACCTTTGACCTCTCTCTTTCTGTTCTTTTTTCCCAATTCCGCTCTTCTCATTGCCTCCGAACGCCCCGCGTAGACAATCGGGATGGCTATACTCTATGCGCTGGTGGCCAGGGGATCCGTCGTCCTCTCTGAATTCTCCGCCACTTCCACCAATGCCAGTGTCATCGCCCGCCAAATACTGGACAAACTCCCCGGCACCAATGATTCTCACGTGTCCTACTCTCAGGACCGTTATATCTTCCATGTTAAGCGCACCGATGGTCTCACAGTCCTGTGTATGGCAGATGAAACTGCCGGAAGTAAGTTCCTCTTTCTTGCCTTTTTTAATCTCGCTCCGGAATACCCAGCTGTGTAATTTCGGTTCCCCTCTTATTTTGTGTTCTTCCAATACCCTAATTATCATCACTATTGTTTGGTTCCCCGGATCCGAGGAGTTAGGTTTAGCCTAATATTGTGCAATTGACTCAGAGCCAGGATCGCGTTATCTGGCAATCTGCGTCATTCCAATTCAGAGCAATTGGGGTTTACGCCTTGCTATACTTTAATAAAGCTTATGCTATTGCCTGTCAATAATGTTTTCATAGTCTAAGATCGCCTTGTTGGTGCTGTTGTCTTAAGGAGTCTCGAATGAATTTTTCTGGTATTAAAATGGAAGACAATGGTTTCGGCTGGTTTGCTATGTATCATCGCTCTACCTCTCTTGTAAATGTTCTCTGCTACCCAGTGGGTGTTTTGTTGGGGGAGAGTTGCTAGCTGGTGTAACTCTAAATAACGACGAGCTCTCCAATTGTATGACTTCCCCAAAAGGAGTGATGATTGTCTTCCCTGTAGGGCGAATTCCTTTTGCATTTCTGGAAGATATTCACCAGAGATTTGTCAGGACATATGGTCGTGCAGTTCATTCTGCCCAAGCCTATTCCATGAACGATGAGTTTTCAAGAGTTTTGAGCCAGCAAATGGAATACTACTCAAATGACCCAAATGCAGATAGGATAAACAGGCTCAAAGGTGAAATGGGTCAGGTAAGTTCAGCTATCAAACTTTCCTTTTTTATATTAGATTTTATAACCAGAGCTGCATTGATTTGAACAGGTGCGCAATGTCATGATAGAAAATATCGACAAAGTTTTAGAGAGAGGAGACCGGTTAGAGTTACTGGTCGATAAAACTGCAAACATGCAAGGAAACACCTTCCGTTTCCGAAAGCAAGCCCGCCGATTCAGAAGCACAGTATGGTGGAGAAATGTTAAGCTCATGTATGCTTCTAGACTATAAGTGTTTATTTATGAACATGCAAAATAAAAGAAAGATATTGGTACTTTTTGCACCATTCCGATATGCACTAACGAAGCATTTGTCGAATTTCGATTGTCCTTTTTTCTTGGAAGATCGATTTTTTACTAACATGCATACGACCATGGAAATGAACTTGCTTTCTTATTAGCACTATGAATGACCTATGAAGTTACCCTTTTGATATCTCTAATAAATTTGCCTAAAACTTTGCAGCGTTGCTCTCATCATAGCCATCATAGTCATTATCTACATAATACTGGCTGTTGTATGCCACGGCCTAGCGCTGCCAAGGTGCTTTCGGTGAGTGCAAGAGGTCGCTGAGCTGTTGGGTTGAGTTTGGCTTCCTTTGCCTTGTATTCATGTGTGGGTGGAGAAGGAATATTGGTTCCTGACTTCAGGCTGTTATAAGTTGTCTCAAGTGTTCAGTGATGTAATTTGTTTTTACTGATTTGCGTGATAGTGTGCGGCGGGGGACTGAAGAGTTGATTGTATTTTTACGATTTACCCTTTGAAATTTTCGAGACAATGTTGGGAGAAAGCCAGAAATTGGGAGCTTCTCCTCCACTTGCAATACTTGTATTACCAACTTTAAAATCCCATTTGATTTGTGAAATTGGTGGGTTTTTTGGGATTTGGAAGAGCAGGTTTTTGTGCGAAGAGCTGCATTGAAACTGACCTTAAACTTTAATTGAGTTTTGGTTCAACTGCTATCATAAAAATAGGATTAAATTTTTTTTTGGAATGTAAACTCCTTTCTTGCTTGAATTTTTTTTCCAACTAGCAGCAGAAAACTTTACAATGTATCGGGTCTACAACACGATTTATAAAACTCTATGCAAAAATTTAAAATTTCTTTTGCAAAATTTACTTACAATTGTTCAAAATCTTCGTTCAGTCAAAATCTGCCTAAACAATGCCAACTGCCAGCATTAACGAAGCAAATCATCCCCGTAAACCTCTTAGTAATGTATGATATGTATGCGTTTGTACATGATATGCACACTTGAAACTTTTCTTTTCTTTTGGTCAAGGGCCTTTCTTTTATTTAATTTCTATATTTTATATCATTGATTCTTTCTAACTAGGTCAAGAGACCACAAACATGAGGAAAGAGGACAACCAACTCTATCTCTTGAGCGAGTACTAGCGATGAGCATGAGTCAATTTTTTCCAACCCTCCTTGAAATATTTTAGTTTAGATTGGGTCAGTTGCAGATTTTTCAATTTATTTGTAGTAATAATATTTTTATTTAAATTATTAAAATAATATACATTTTAATTAAAATTTTCTATTATTTTTAAATTTAAAATTTTAAAAAAAATAATAAATAAAATTAGTATTTTCTACTATATATAGTAAAAACATTGAAAAAATAAATAAAACTATTTTTAATGACATATTTTATTTTTATTTTTTAATTCAATATTATTTATCGTGTTAAATTTTTTTTTT
>QAOC01036965.1:53452-86848 GCA_003255005.1 Begonia fuchsioides | reverse complement strand
TTTTTTTGCCAGAATTTAGCCATTAAATCCAAGCATTCTCCTTCCAAAAACAAGACTCTAACTCGAAGTGAATTGTGAATCATGACCTTTTAACCGAGACCACCACAAAGACCATCGGGACATCCTTAACCGTTTTTCCTTTTTTCGGCAACCTTTAGTCAAACAACCATTGTTCCGATGCATAAGTCTTTTAAAGTCAATCTGTGGATACTTTTTTTCCTTGCACAGTTACCCTTCCTTAAACTAGCCCTAAAAATTCTAGAGCACAAAATTTGTTTTCTCCTTAGACCGAACTAACAACTTCACCTGGTTCACTTGCCATTAAACCATCCTGGTATATGGCATGTGAAAACATTGTTCAATATAAAAATGTCAATTTAAATCCAAGTAATGTGAACGTAAAACGTGAATTTCTATTCAAGTGTACACATATTAAATATTCAATCCAAACCTTTGAATTATATAAATATTTAATCAAGTGACCAAATACCAAACATTCAATCCAAACAGAAGAAACATAAAACAATCATCTAAAATTCTTTGTATTAGTTGAGTCGAACGTGAATAAAAAATGATACATAAAATCAAACAAATCATGAAGCAAAATACAAAAAGTAAGAAAGAAATGGTAATAAAAAATTACATGCAGCGGAAAGAAACTACATATGAAGAAAAGTTTAATCCTTAACGAGAATAAATCTAAACAGTTTGTTCAAAGCTTAAGTTCTCATTGCGTGAACCAATATAGAAACAAGCGTCTCAGCATTACATTTTTTGAAAATCAAAATTAGAAACTCTAGATTCCAGCAAGCCTCTACATAAAATGCAATAGACGATATATCCGCTAGCAATCTCTAAATGGTTAGCTTACCCATATGGTCAGATTTTATGATTACGATTAATTGATTTAGTAATTACTAATTAATAGATCAAATTTTGGTCAGTTCGAGTTATATAAAAAAAAATGAACCAAATATCAATCCTACCCAACCTCAAATATGTGGGTAAGTTTTGAGATTCGGATCAAACGCAATCGATTGCCCTAAAAAGAAAACTTACCCCAGCTTCGCCTAATCAAAATTGGTTTCAAAGTGAACCTGTATAACTTGGAGTCTTAGCCTAAGATTTGTGAGCAGAGAGAAGAGACTTACTATGGGGATTTCAATAAGGTGGGACGTTCTGGTTATGGCTATTAATAGAACCGGCTACGGTTCTGGTTTCCACGATTCGATTGCCCTAAAAATAAAACTTACCCCAGCTTCGCCCTTCAATTCATACTTTTAACTTAGATTTCTATTTCATTTTAGATTAACCCTTACCATTTGTAGCTTCTCTTGACACCGTAATTGGTGCTTTCATCGATCCGTCGTCGGTCATCATCTTCAACTTCAAAGGGTGCTTGTCGTCTGTCACCGCTCATCATCTATACCAAGAAGCTTAGCCTCTCTTTGGTATCAAGGCGATCAAGAGCCACAAGCTAGAGGATGAAGGCATGCTTGGGAGTTGGTCGGGCAATCAATACAGTTTTGAACCATGGCTTTTTAATTGCCGAAGGCTTAAAGAAGTCACAAATTTCTGAGAGGCCTTTGGATTTGGAGCTTGATTTCCATTCATGTAGTTTGATGTCCGCTTTCTTTTAATCCCAATTTTTTCTTCTAACTTGTCTCAAATTCGCAGGAGCTTTTTCATTAGTGAGGAGGCGCGATATCCTACTTTCCAATTCCAAAAATTGGCATGCTTGATGTAGTAGTGTTGAATCCATCGATATCAAAGTGTGTCTTTTTTTCCCATGGATATTCCAAAGAATTTTAGATAAGAGGGCTGAGTTCCACGACTCAAGGTCATGAAATCCCAAGCCTCCTTCCTCTTTTGGGAGACATAAGTTTGACCATGCAACATTTGCTTTGGATTTTCCCCATAAAAAAATTTCTGCTGTTCTCGGCTATCTTTAGCCAGATTGATGCGGGAATATTAAAGACTAAAATCCAGAAGCATTAGATACCCTGGAGCACCAACCTAATGAGCTCCGCTCTACCTGTAAAAGATAGGGTGGCAGCACTCCAGCGGTCGATGTAACCTTTAAGCTTGTCGATGAGACTGTCATAGCTGTTTGAGTTTAGCTTCCTTGCTGCAAGAGGGATCCAAAGGTATTTGAATGAAAACTTTCTCAGTTCAAGATTGGTGCAACGAAGAATTTAAAAAAGGTCATGGTCATTTATGTGTGCCGAGATGAAATTTGACTTTGCCTTGTTCATATAGAGCTCTGATGATTTACTGAAGTCTTCTAGGCATTCGATAGGAAAAGAATTGAAGTTTGGTCTCCTCTTGATAATAGAAGAAGATCATCTGTAAAAGCTAGGTCTACGTTGATGAAGCATCTATGAGAGACTCTCTTAATCTTGTATTTCATAAGAAGCTCTTGCATACGATGAATATTCTTCGTCACGTTCATATCTTTGATGAAAGCAGCTTGCGCGGGGGTCAATAATGGAGCCGAGAGACAAAGATAGCCTATTAGCAAAAATCTTTGCAATAACTTTGTAGAAAACATTGCAACACAAGATATGCCTGAAATCCTTAGGCTCCCGAGAATGAGTGGATTTCGGGATAAGGGAAATTAAAGCATGATTCTATTGCTTTAGTAGACGTCCCTTGGAGAAAAAATCACTTACATCATTAACAAACTGAGGGCTAGTGATTTCCCAAGTAGTCTTGAAGAACTTGGATGAGAAACCATCAAGGCCTGGTGCTTTGTCATTTCCAATACTATGAAGAGTAGTTGTGATCTTTGATACATCAATGGGTTATGTTAGTTTAGTACATAGCTCTGGGATGATTAAGGGACATAAATGGATGACTTTCTTTTCAATAGGAGAAGTGACTAAAGAACTTCCCAGTATGTTTTTTAAGTAGGCTTGAGACTGATTCGAAACCTCAACAAGGGAGGATGTTGAGGATCTGTAACAACCCTCATTTATTTTAAGAATTTGTGACTTTAAGATGAAAGCGTTTAAGATTATTTTTATGAATGTTGCTTAAATATTACTACTAAGCTACAATTAGTACAACCTTTATAAGGTGAAGTATGATGAGAAGTGTAAATTACCCCATATTAGATAACACTAGAGAAGCGAATTATATGATCCAAACATGTTACAACAACTCATGGATCAATATGCATGATTAGGAAAAGGATTTGAGTGTCATGAGACCAAGATGAGGGTTATGCTAGCTTAGACAAGACTCAAGTTTGGTTGAGGAAACATGGCATTCTTTAAAATTTCATCATTTAAAAGAGTAAGTGTTTTGGTACGAAGGAGGAAGACTCATCCTAAAAGCTATTGGACCTGTCTCGATTATAACTGAGATTGAAAAGCAGCATACAAATTGGGAATTTTCATCAACTATGCAAGAATTATAGATGGTAGTTCTCACATCGATGTCGAAAAGGTTCATATGGATCTCAATTAAGTAAAGAAAATGAAAATAGTATAGGGAGTTTCAGGTTTGAATGTAAAAGTTGAATGTTTGAGGCTGAACAAAGGTTAAATTGGGATACAAATATAGAAGGATGAAAATAAACCAATAGTTTAATACAATTGAATGACTTAGAAAATAATATAATGAGAATTGTGTTTGAATGATGATTGATTAATGAATGGAAAAAAGAATTGATATTAGATTGAAAAGAGATGAAGGGTTTGTATCGGTAAAGTAGTTGAGATTTGATGATGAGATATGAAGAGATGTGTCGATCAAATTAAAAGAAGGAAAAATAGAGGGTTGAGTTATTTAATGCAATTGGGATTGAAGGAGATGATTAAAAGGTTACGGAAAAGAAGGGATAGTAACTTTGAATGAAATAATGAAGAAAAATGTAGGAAATATTTTTGTTACTTAGGATTTTGTAGTCGGATTGCTTACAACAAACAGTGGAGCAGGTGAAAACCATACAACAAAAGATGAAAGCTGCTCAAGATCGTCAGAAAAGTTATGCGGATCAGCGACGAAGAGCACTAGAATTTAAGGAGGGAGATGAAGTGTTTTTGAAAGTTTCGTCATTCAAAGACATGATGAGGTTTGGGCAAAAAGGTATTTTTGCACCAAGATTCATTTGACCATTTAATATTTTGAAGAGAGTGGGAAACATGGCCTATATGTTGTAATTACCAGAATATTTTTCAATGTTTTTTCACTTAATAATGTTATAAATCAAATTTATGGATAATTTATAGCATTCCTTTCAAATCGAACATGTCAATTGAAAAACATCAAACTTGTGATAACTAAAAAATCGTGCACGCAGAGGCCTAAAAAAAGCTCTGATATCAGCTGCAAAAGATAAAATTTTAATTGACCTAATTTAATTAGATAAAAATGCAAAAATACCCTGCACCACAAGCCATTTACTATTAATCGAGATAGCCATTTTTCCTTTGCTGAAGAATCACTTCTAACCTTTAATGTTTCTCTGGCGATGATGTAATTTCGTACCAGAGAAATATGCTAAGGAAATCTTTAATGTTAACTTCTGTATATAGACTATTTTCATGAAAGAGTATATATGGATAGTAATGAATGCATAATCACTGCAATCACTTCCAAAGACGAATAAATTTTTTATTGGCGATTCTTGAAAATCGGACCATAGCATTGTCAATATACATAATTCAAAAAGACACTAATAAATTAATAACTTGGTAACAGGCTCACCATCAAATAATGTCTAAGGTTTCCATTGAGTGTGTGTTTACCACTCTTGAAGTGGGTTAAACTAAGAATATTCTCCACAATGGCAGAATTCAATCATCAACAAATCAAAACCCAATACATTAGACTATCAAATTACTGTACTCATCAAATTACATAATGGCGGACGTTGATGAATTTGCAAATTACGTTTTGAATAGGATCCTCCTGAATTATGTGAAAGTGCAAGGACTTGGTGCATTAACATTACCAGGAATTATATCAGTTTATTTATCTTTGGATGCTGCTTCTCGCTCCATTTTTGGGTTCTGTGCAACTCATTATTGTTTAATTTTGGGGTTTATTTTGGAGTGTTTTGGCTGGAAGATCATCTGTTTCTGATGAACACAGCAGGTGTCCTACAGCCTCCACCGACTGGCCAACTTGCAAAAATGAATCCTAGGACAGCCCTCGATCTTGTTTGTCCTAAGTCATCCAATCTCTTCCTTTCTCGTTCAATTAGCAAAACATTTCACTGTCCCAAGTGCTTAGGATATTGTCGAAGCAGTGAATTTGAAATCTTAAAGCAGCAAAACGTAGACTTGAACGGTCCTTCGCAGCGAAAAGAATGACTTGAACGATCCTGCAAATAACATGATTTTGCTTGCAGTCATCTGACAAGGCCCAAACTAAACCAAGCTTAGCCCATGAAGCTTTTTGCAATTATGCTATCTTTTGTTATTTAGTTGTTTTGGAGGCCTTTTTCCAGTGGGCCTGGAGGCTGTAGATTAGGGTTAGTGTGTAAAGGGGGAGAACCGGGAAGGGAATGGGGCATTGGGAAATTAGGTTTGAAGGGGGAGAGGCAGCCTCCCAATTTGCTGGCCGCCGTTGCTGAAGAATCCGAAGGAAGACGTGTATTTTTTTCGTTGTTGTTTTCTTTAGTTTGATTTCGGGGACTCTATCATCTTGGCATGAGAGCAAAAATGATGATGCTTTCCTATAATGAAAGATTGGATAGGCTGGAGAAGGGTTTAGCTAGCATTTGGACGGAAGTGAGGCTGCTAAAAGAACTGAAAGAGTTGTTACTCACAGTGCTCGACGGAGTGAAATGTTGTATGCACCGATTAAAAGACACTAATTTACCGTCATCCAATCTTTTTGCTCAACATCTTCCGATTTATTTTTTTTAATGACAACGTCTAGACCTTATTGAAATAAAGCACTTATAGCTTCACTTTGCTACATGTCAAAATGACATGTGTCATCAAAAATCTCAACAGCAAATCTATCATTCGATAATACATTTCTTGATAGTATTGAGGAAGTAGAAAACTTTATTTCTAATGAGTATGTAATTTCTGTATTAAATAATAATTTATTTAATAGCCGAGAATCCTACAAATTATTTCTAATGTCAAAATTTAGATAATACTGAAAGCACAGAGCATAAAACCTTAAGCTTTGAGTGTCGAGTAATTTCAAATAACATATATATTTTACTAAAAAATCACTAGAGAAATGATTAACAACTAACCACTAAACCAGCTGAAAGAGTTGTTAGTGGGAGAGTTTTCAGTGGTCGAATCAGGCAAACGTCTTATCCACCTATTAGAAGACAGACAAAGAAAAGTTGTCAACCCAACTTGAACATGAAACAGAATGGACCAGGCCAGTACCCTTGAAGGAGGAGACACGAGGAGTTTACAACGTCGAACCACTGCCGAAAGGAAAGAAATGATGTCTAACAGAGGGCAAAAGTCATCAACCAGGGGTGGAGACCATCAATCCAAAGGTAGAAGAAGAGGGAAATGTGTTCTCATTTTCAATTGCTACCCGCCACGAAAAAGAGGACAAGAGATGTTTGGCTCAACCAAGTTACATCCGCACTGCTGGAAGCAGAGAAAGATCTTAGAAAATCAGCGATGGACGTTGATAAATCGAAGACAGAGAAAACAGCAGAAGTGGCGGAAAGAGGGATGGCCAGAAGGGAGAGCTGCGGTTGTTCCGCTTAGTACCTACCATCGAAAAAGATAGGAAAGAAGTCGGTAACAGGGAGGAAAAAAATCAAAATGGATGTTTTGGTTTGCCGGAAGATCAAAGATCCTACCCTTTCTCCCGACGATCCCAATTCGCTGTTGGAGTTGGGAAACAACTATCCGGTACCGGAATTGGTATCTCCGACCGCCTCCAGGGTGAAGATCAAAGCTACTAGCTTGAACTACGCCAACTACCTCCAACTTCTTGGAAAGCACCAGGGGAAACCCAAATTACCTTTCATTATCTGGTTCTGATTTCTCCAACATCGTCACCGCCTTCTATGTCAAAGTTTCCAAATTTAAAGTCGGCGATCCCGTTTTTCCCTTTGCCCCTTTGCCCCTTTGCCGGCCTTGGCTCTTTTGCTCAATTCATCGTCGCCGCCAAGTCCGAGCTATTCGGAGTCCCAGAGGAATGCGATTTGGTGACTGCTGCTGCGCTTCCTGTTGCCTTTGGTACCTCGTAGGTCGCCCTTGATCATAAGGCTCATTTAGCCCCAAAACAGGTTCTTCTGGTTCTAGGCCCAGCTGGAGGTGTCGGAGTGGCTGTAGTGCAAATAGGAAAGGGTTTTTATGAGTGGCGGGACATGGTTGCACGGGCTGAAGATGAAAGCACAAGCATTAGCAAAGAGGTTGTTGCCTCTGACTTCACGAAACATCCAGTTAAGGTTGCTGAAGCCCATGTTCTGTTGCTGCTGAATAAACCTAAGGGCAAAATGCTTTCAATGGCCTATACTATGGGGTAAATTACAGATATTAGAACGAACTAAAAAACGTTCAATCCAATACCTTGAACTATGAGGAAAATACGATTTTTATCTTCCGTCAATTATTCCGGTTAATTTTAACGTGAATCGACCACGTGCAAAGCACGTTTAACGTGAAAATACCTTGAACTATGCAATAACAAACGTGTTTATGCTTTAACAATAACAAACGTGCTTTGCACGTGGTCGATTTAGGTTAAAATTATCCGGAATAATTGACGGAAGATAAAAATCGTATTTTCCTCATAGTTCAAGGTATTGGATTGAACGTTTTTTAATTCGTTCTAATATCGTAATTTACCCCAGAATACAGGTCATTAAAAGCATTTTACCCTAAACCTAACTGTGGATCAGGGGTTCTATTGGGAACTCAGCTCCTAAGAGAAAGTTGGATTTCCACCTTGAGGACAAGGTGGATTTTAATGGGAGGAGTATTTGATAAGGCCCCAAACCAAGCTTAGCCCATGAAACTTTTTGTAATTATGCCATCTTTTGTTAGTGTTATTTTGGAGGCCTTTTTCCAGTGGGCCTGGAAGAGGGTATCGGGAAATTAGGTTTGAAGCGGGAGAGGCAGCCTCCCAATTTGCTGGCCGCCGTTGCTGAAGAAGAATCCGAAGGAAGACGTGATTTTCTTTCGTTGTTTTCTTTTGTTTGATTTCGGAAAGTGGAGGGGGCTCTATCACTATCCCAAAATCAATTTTAACTCCTTCGAGAAATCATTACCATTACTGGATTGGAACACCGGAACACATGTTTCGAATATATTTATTTGTCTGGGGAAACAAAAACAATAGGTTCCTCGTGCCCGCATCACAATGCACACTATGACAACCTCCCAAGCCAGAGAGGTGGTCAGAAGCAAACAAAAATCTGCCAGAAAGAGGACACAAATTCAAGACCTTGAAAACAGCATACGTAGGAACTTGCAGCGTCACAGATGTCTATCAGCAACAAACCGTGCCATGAACGAATGGAATTCCTTTCCCTATATTTCAAACTCCAGAAAATCTTTACAAACAAAATCATGATATAATGCATCAATGGGCTGTAAAAACAATCATTTGTATCCTCTCCATCAAACCAAATCATGAAAACCTTTGTCCAAAACCAATGGAACAAACAAGCTGCTAGGGGAAAAACACCTGCACCCAAATCAAGAATGAAAACATTAGTCCCACTTCAACAATGTCTGAACCCAGCTGGCACATGAATAGTAAATGGAGATATAGAAAAATCAAGGTCTCTGCACCCAAGAAAACTCCAACCAACCTGTCCCCCCATACTAAAAACATGTAAGCTTTTGTTTTGCATTATGAACATAATTCTGTCAAGAATTTAGAAGCACCAACTTAAGTTCAATGAATTTGGAAAATGTGCACATGATTAAGCTAAACTCGACACATAATTTCACAGCTTTAGCAAAACTACCCAGAAAATCTAAACATTCCACTCTTCAGCATAACGATCCAAAAAAGTAAGAACACATTGAAAATAATTTCTTACCTGGGCACAGCTTCAGCAGAACGGTAATTTAAAATATTACTCACAGCTTCAGCAGAACGATGTAAAAATTTTCAACACCCTTGATCTGACTGAACAGCCACATACGACAAAAGAACTCAAATATGCTCAAGAATATACTGAAGTTTTGGGACGCGTCGACGGAACAGAGGCTCAAGTCGGAAACATGGGACACCACTCTGCCATCTTTTAGCATCATACATGTCATTCCACGCCTGCACTATTTCATCGATTTTAAAACCTAAACCTGCGATCAAAGCAAGACATCAACACAAATTCTGACATTGATTCTATAGAAAAAGGATGTTCGCAGAAGTAGGATTTTATTCACCATCAACAGCAGTATCATTGGAACAGTGGTTCTTAATCATTACAGCGATGTCAGTTGGAGTTGCTCCAGCAAGTTCAAACTTCTCAACTGCAGCCTCCAAACATTCTTCCCATGTTGGTAAACTGAGTTTGTATTCCACAATCGAACGCTCATAAAGCAAGGTGCCCCATAAGAGGTATATCTGTGACTTAATGCTTGCAGCCTGTTCAGAAGCCTCATCAGCTGATACGTCTTTAAAAATACCAGAAAACTTTATCTTTTCTAACTTGGATTTATATTTATCAGCTTTTGACAGTCCATTTAAACGTGATTCTTCACTTTCCTCCCAAATCTGAATGCCTTTTTCCATACTGTCCTCAGCCCTGTTATAATGATTCAAAACCTGCGAGGAAGCTCCAGCTGCTAAATCAGTGTTGGTAGCAATAGCATAGTACCAACATAGCTTCGCATGCTCAAACTGCTGTTGTCCAAGAGCTAGAAAACCTTCATAGAAGTCGGGTTTAATTTTCAGAGCTTCTTCATATCTTATTTCTGCCTTCTTATATTCTTTCTCTGCCCATCCATATTCATTCTTAATGTGCAAAAACAGAGATTCCCTAGAGATATCTTCTGAAGAGAACACTTGCTTTCTTGCTTTGGACATGTGGATATTCCCCCAATTGATTGCCAAAGCGGCCATCTCCTGAAACTGGTCTGCAGCAATTTCAAAAAGTTCTTGTGCATCATCATTAGTAATAGTATCATCCATGGCCTCAGAATAAAGCTTCATTCCTACCTCGTGAAGATCTAAGTAGGAGTCAGATTCAATTCCAACATGGTTTTTGAACAGTTGTGCAAACTGCACTATCCAGCTTTCAACAGAAGTAAATTGTTTCACTGCATCCCCTCTATTCTCCACCCCATCACCATTTTCAACAAAGTCACTTGGTTTTTTGGAATCCTTCTTCAGCCGTTCCACCTTTGCACATCCCTCATATGCAGGTTCTCGATCAGGACCCACCTCTGCAATATACAATTTAAGTGACCCTTGCTTATCACTCAATGCTTCAGCTAGCCTCAGCTCCTCCACTGTAGTTATTGTAACCAAATCACCCTCTTGATCCTTGTATTTTATAAGGACACCCTTCAGCCCTGGAAACCGATCGAAAACAATATCTCTGACCAGCTTCATACTGCAATCCTCTGGAAATTGTGCCCATCTTATGTCCTCCCCAAACACCAATTTCACAGTCTTTGTAATAACTTTTTCTTTCGTGACAGGCTTCATGTCAGGTTTTTCTTGCTTGACAGTCAATCTTGTAACTTCTTCATCCTTGACAAGATTCAATTTGGGAACTTCTTCATCCTTGACACAATTCACCTTCTCCTCCACAACCACCTTGTCCTCCGTTTTCTCCTCATTTGTTTTATTATTCTTCTTCTTTAGCTTCTCTTTCAGCACTCTCTGCAAACGGGTGACAGGAGGTGGCTCTACACTGGCTAAATATATTTCTTTCTCGTCCACTTTGACACCCTTTTCAGTCAGGCTCTTCTTCACCCTCTCAAACATCTCCGTTGCAGAAAGATTATTAGGCTCAACACTCAAAACAGTAGTCACATCTCTAAATGCCAAATCGAGCCGATTCAGACCCTCATAGCATCTCGCTCGTTTAATTAGTGCCTTACTATACCTCGGGGACACTTCTAGTGCTAAATTGCATTCATTGATTGCTCTAGGGTACTCACTGAGACCCAACTGCATGTAACAGGCAGCCATGTTGCTACGAAGATGGGTAATATCTATGTGATTCTTAGGCAGGAGTTTGAGAGCCTTTTCATATTTTAACATTGCACCTTCGTGATCACGTTTCTGGAAGAGCGTGTTTCCCACTTCTCTCATCTCTTGGGACATGTTTATAAAAATTGTCATATCTTCATCAAAGGCTTTCGAGTTTCTATCAGCATGCTTTCCTTGCTTAGTATTTGCATATCCAATATTTTCTCCCACCGAACCCTTCTTCTTCGCCGTTGGTTTCCCCATTTATTAAGTAGAATGAAACAAATAAAAGGAAGCTTCATGTAACAAGTTTCAGATGCCCATCATGTGAAAGAAAAAAAAAAGTGAAAGTCACAAATAATAAGAAAGAATGAGATTAATCAATATACGACGAGAATCAAAGATGAATAATCCAGTTATTTGACGCTGAATCAATGATCCTTGCATAATAACTTCAAAGCCCATCCAAAAGTGGATAAAAAAAAAAACTATAGCACTCACGGATACCTTGTTTGAAAGATCAGGAAAACAGGGGAACGCGAGTAATATGAAGTTCACTTCCTTCTCCCGTGCTCGAACGTCGGAAATAGAAAATTCGAATCTCAAAAAAGAAACGGAAGCGATGCGTGAAACTAGATGAGATTCGATCGCAGTAAAGGCAAGCAAAGGAAGTACGACGTATATTTGGGGGAGGGCAGTTGGTTGCGTTGTACAAGTAACATGGAAAAACAGCGCATATTTCCTGTGGGGTTTCTTTTCCCTAGGGTTTCAGGAACGTAAGGTCAACCTGGAAAGCGAGGCCTCGTCAACCGTAAACCGCGCGTGAAGAAAAGAGGGGGGAGCAAAAGGAAACGAAGGAAAGATGGGATGAAAAAGTGAAAATGCGGAAACAAGGAAGGGTAAGCGGAGAAGATGGCGGAAGGGAGGAAAGGGTTTTGGAAGAGGTGGGACCAAATGGCGGATCTGCTGTAGACAGACGTGGAAAGCTAAGACACTTTACCACCTTTCATTCAATCCGAAAACCGCGAGTGAACCGACGCCATTCACAACCCTCCCTCCGCTCAATGTTTCCATTCCATCTCTGTAAATAATTCCGCAGATCTCCAAACCAGGAGGAGGAAGAAGAATCATCCCGTGTTTCCAATCGTAGTTGAAAAAATGAGTGATGGCGGCAACGCTTCTCGAACGACACTTAACCTTGTCCCGATCATACCGTGCATTTCGATCATACCGAATCTTGTTTTTATACTAAAAAACTGTGTCACGATCATACCGTGCTATATGTTTCTCAAGGAAATCTTCTGACGAATAATGGTATGATAACTCGTATTTCGAGCTCTTAAAATACTTAGATTTCAAAAGACGATTTACTCGTCCTCAGATCCTCACACTCGAGCCTAATAATTTGTTAGAAGGTTAAATCGCGGTGATTTAACAGTCCAGAAATGAAAAGTCTGTACCTATTGTCACAAAAAATTATCCTATATTAGAGGTAACAATTCTCACACTGTGACAGTGCATACTTCGAACCGTGATTTTTTATTCTAAATCTATCATCTTGGAACCAACTGAGTCAAACTCGTATGAGCGAACTCTTAAAATACTTGTTTCCAATGCGTGTTGAACAATAACCCAGTTAGTGCCGAATTGTGAATAAAATGACCAAGTAGAAAGGAATGAATTGTTGTTATGAAGTAAACATTTTGGTACACAGAATAAAATTCAACTTCGCTGGACTTGTACACAAAAAAAATTATGATGGATAGGCGCTTACGATTATGGCTGTCAGAAAGACCAACTATTTCCATTGTTGGATCGCCATGATCGAACTCCGCTCATTCCTCCCTCGACCGATTAAGTAATTGTTAAGTCTTGAAAAAGACTTAATTATGTCTATCAAAGTTATGAAAATTGTTAGACTTTGAATAATTAATTGATGGATTTTATGCTGGAAGCTGTATTTGGTGCTCCAGCTCACGCTACAGCACAAAATCAGCGGGCAGCAAGAAAATTATGTTAATTTCGGTAATTCCGAGATTATTTTTATCTGCCCGATTGGTTACCTATTTTGCAGGGAATATGCTGGATAAAGATGGAAAGCAATGAAGAGAAAAGAGATAAGATCGGAGATATTTAATTGGCGGATTGGAGAGAGAAGAAAATCTCCACAAATCAAGGGATCCCGAATTTAGTTAAATCTCCACAAATCAAGGGATTCCGATTTCTGTTTTGGAAAGAGAAGATTGCTGCCACAATTTTAAAGAGAAGAGCACGAATTCAGAGAGAAGAGACGGAGAGAGGGAGATAGACGAAATACAGAAGAAACGCAGTCACGCCGTGCGAATTGAAACGGATAACCGGAGCCGATTCAAGAACTTGCGGGACGCCACCGGGGTTTTGAAGAAAGCGAAGGTGAATCCGTTTATATCTTTTTAGCGTGCTGTAATTATGTTTATCAAACATCTTTTCGTTGTTTTTAATTCAAACATGAGCTAAGTTTTTATTAGGTTGGATTTGGGAAGTATCCGTTTACGATTTCTCGGTTTTTAGCTATTTGATTAATTTAATTAGATCTTAATTTTTTATCGTGTATAATATAGACGCCACAGTTATAACGAAATTAGTGAGATCTAAAACGCCATTAGAAATCACATAGAAATTGGTTAAATTACTCGGGTTGTTAATATTTGTTTTGAATTTTAACAAAATCGTTTTTGTTTAACTTAAACGATAGCTCGAGGCTAAATTATCTGTAATTTAAGTGTTTGGATCTCATTGTTCTTGCCATAAGATTGGAAGAAGGTTAGAGAAGAACCGAATCGGTAGGCGACGCCAGCCATCGATTAATTTGAATTTCTTTCCGTCAAACCGTGCTGCAGGCTTACAGCCGTGAATGAATAAATGGAGAAATCTGAATCTAATCTTTATTTTTATTGAAGTTTGACTATCTTTCCCTAATTATTTTAATTACATTTTTATCCAGAAAACTATTCAAACATTTTATCATATTTTAATTAACTATTTTATATCGTATTCGGAAAATATTAGATTTCATTATCCTCGTGGGATCGATATCTTTTATATTACTTGACTGTGCACTTGCGGTTTTTAACGACACATTCGCACCCAACAGTAATGTTCCTTTCCCTTTTCTGCAGTACCCTTATAAGCTCACCTTCGCTCAAATTCCCATCGTGGTTTGCGTCAAACACTCAACATATTTGCTACCGACCACAAATTGAGATCAAACATATGTTCAGTGGATATCATAACCAAAATAATAATCCTAAGTTTACTTACAGCTTCGCAAGGGAAAACATTATTTCGTCCCACGGTACTGAAATACACTTGAATTGGCTAGATTTAGAGAGGAAAAATCCAAAAGAAATGGCAGAAATAGTGCCCAAGCATTGATCAAAAGAGAAATTGGCACTTCTCTCAGGGGTTATTGCAATCGTAAGCGTTTCTCGTAAACCCAATTAAAACCTTCTACGACCATGGCCCAACTTCATAAGGGACAGGCCGCACTGCATTTCCTCAGCACACCCACTGATTATTGAACTTGTTGCAGAAGGCCAATCCACAGCATACCACCCTCCTTTCATCTCCACGCAAACAAGCATCGCATCCCCAAATTCACTCCCGTGTATTGGATGCGTTCACATTTTGCTGTCAAAGCCAACATCATGTTCAGATCGGGCAGCAAAAGCTCATCACTCCCATTAAGAAGCTGTATATCCACAGGAATCTATGACTTTGTAAGGCAACAGCAATCGTGTTTTGATCAACTCAATTTACACATTATTCTTAAACAGTTCGTTGCCCACATTCTTAATTAGATTATAAAAATAAACTTGTATAGCATTAATCCTATTGTTACCCGTTAGAAGTACGTGTCTAACAAACAAATATATTAGAATACTTGAATAAATTGATAATAGTAATTAGTTTTGTTTGTATATTAATATATATATTATATATAAGTGGAAATAAAATATCAAGAGAAACAATCAAAATAAATTCATGACTTATATTTAAAATATGAAATCTTCAAATTATTTACAATCCTAAACATAGCATATCTAATTAATAATGTATAATATTATTCCGACTATATATATAGTGATATAAGATACATATATTTTATATAATATGATCATATATGACAGAGCTAAATAAAATTATATTATTCTTGTAATTACTGTAAATATAAAATCAATAATTTTATCATAATAATGGTCATATATATGTATATCAACTTAATTCATTGTATTTAATAAACTTTTATTTTATTTTAATTTAATCTCTGATTTGATTGATACAATTTTGTTAGAATATAATTATCAAATCTTGTATTTTAGGAATGAATTAAGCTGAATGGCTGATAATACTAACATCGATATAATAAAATTTATTATATAGTTTTCTTGTTTGTTGATTTAGAGATCGAAAAATTAACATGCAATTTATAATTATTATAAATTAATTATTTAATAAAAGTCAAAGATAGTCAAGGATAAAGATATATAATATGAGTGGTTGACCAATATAATATAACTATATTACGAATCTAAATAGAGGGTAATACATATTTAATAACTATATTAATGAATATTATCTTAATATAAATATACTCTATAGTTTTTAAGATTGCAAATTTAAATATTTAGTAGAATTACTTTAGAGTTTATAATTATGTTAATTAATAGAAACAATTTATGTTCATTGGTCTTTCTATTACCTTCTATCACTATTTGAATAATAAAAAAAATAGACAAACAAGATTAAATAATTAATTATAAATTGATTATTTAATACACTCAATAACAAGTTTATTATTTTTATTGAATGAAATGATTAAATAATTAGTTATTCAATTAATTAACAAACTTACAAAGTTATTTTTGAAAATTAATTTCAAAAATATTTATTTAAGTTGATTACATTGATTTAATAGTTGATTGAATATTTGTAATTTATTTTGATTTTTAAAATAACTTTTAAGTGCTATAATGATATTACGAAATTAAAATTTAAAATTAAATATAAAAAAATTTAAAACTATTTTAAATATTAAAATAAGTTTGTTAATCTATATTTTAATTTTGAGCCAAAGATAATTTTTAAAAATATTTTAAATATTAAAATTTACTACAAAATCAAATTTAATTTACAACAATTATAAATGCAAAATAAACTCAAATTTAATTTAATTTTACAGAATATAAACTCAAACTATAAATGCAAAATAATAGAATTAATTTACAACAATTATACAAGAAATTAAAGTCGATTTTAACAATTTACTATTTTATAGACATATGCACCAAAATGTCTTCATTAAACACGAAATTAAAGTCAGAAGCATAGTACCCACTTGTTCTTCTTTCCACTAGAGCTGGCAATCGAGCCGGCTCTAGCCCAGGAAGGCCGGCTCGTCGAGTCTGGCGAGCCAAACGAGCCGAGCCTGTCGAGCCTATTCGAGCCGAGCCTGTCGAGCTTTTTCCCAAAAATTTTGGCTCGAGCGAGCTATCGAGCCTCGAGCCGAGCGAGCCCAACTCCCGAGCCTAATCGAGCCGAAAATAATTTATAGTTTTATATGCTAAAAGATTAAAAAAAAAATGTGACAAACGCATAATAATGATATAGAAGTTATATTAGCTTATTTTGTAAGAAAAATAAACATACTTTCCTATGCTGAAAACTATTTTTAGTTAATTTCGATAACTAAATCAAACTTTTGACGGTCGATTATTTTCATTTTTTGCTACAGTGCCGAGCTTACGAGCCTGGTTCACGAGCCTGGCTCAAGCTCGCGAGCCCGAATCCTGGGCTCGGCTCGAGCTCGCTACAGTGTCGAGCGAGCCAGCGAGCCAACTCGCTCGTTTGCCAGCTCTACTTTCCACCAAGTCCTAGTTTTGAATCTCAATTTGGAGTTTTATTTAAAACTTTAGAACACCATCAAAACAACAGCTTTAATATTTATCCACCTTCTAAATCTAAACTATGTGTGGGCTCATAAAACTTATGCTAAGTCATCCTCAACCTTCAATCAAGTTAATCCGACTTGTATACAACCCAAGTGAACAAGAAACAAACTAAATATATTTCTTCATGATAACCATTTTTGACGATTTAAAATGCAAAATACTCGTATCAAAATTTCTGAGTGAATAAAAGCAATTATTCCTTGAAAAACCGACTTTCGGATAATTGAAAATCTAAAATTTCTAAAATATTAATTTAAAAAAAAAACACAAAATTTGAGGGACTTTTAGCTCTAATACCAGATGTTATGAGATTGTAGTAGTGTAAACGTGCTTTATTAATTAAAGCTTTTAGATCATAATGCAAAAAAAAAGATTGGGTTATAACTCGAACTATTGATGTTCAAAAACTAGATTGCTTTAACTCTGAGATCAAACCATTTGAATCGATAGTGTATATTTTAACGAAAGGTAGGATTATGATGACCTTACTCGATGAAGAAACCATTCGTTCTTTCTCTCAATTTTTTCTTTTTCTCGTTCGGTTTCCATACCTCCTACCTTCAAGGAGATATATAAAAGAGAGGGAGAAGAAGGCTTTGCAATCGATGATTCACAAAGATCCAAACTTCACAGATCTTGCTGAAGACTTACGTGAAGGGGTAGTTGTCTAACACAAATTAAATGATGGGTCTCTTGCAACAAAACAGACAACCGGATCTGGAGCGTCAAAATTGGGCCGGTCTGCTTCACGGTTACAGATTCTACGAGCCCGGTTCAGATTTATTCTCAAACTGTAGTTGATGTTGAAGCCAACCTCTAAAAAATGGGATGAGGGCCCAAATGATGAGTAGCATTTATTAGTAATGGGCCCTAATATGCTGAAGCCCCTCTATTCATGGCTATTTCCTTCTGCCTAGGGTTTTGTTGGGGAGGAAGCTACTTTTGATTTGATCCGGAGCAGCCTCTTCTCCCAGCCCTCTGCGTTGCCCTCCAGGATTGAAGATGGTATCATCCCGCTTTTCTTCTCTTTCTTGCGTCGATCTACCGATTCTTTTCTTACTTTGATTTCTGCGCAGCCGTCTCACAAGACCTTCAGAATCAAGAAGAAGCTTGCGAAGAAGATGAGGCAGAACAGGCCTATCCCCTACTGGATCCGCATGAGGACCGACAACACCATCAAGTTCGTCTCCATTTTCCTTCTGCGCCTCAAATTAATCGGAATCGCCTGTGCTTTGTTGCTGACAATTTGCGTTTCTTGAAAATCTTTTCCAGGTACAATGCAAAGCGCAGGCACTGGCGCCGCACTAAATTAGGTTTTTGATTGCGGAAATGCATCCACGGGCTTGAGAGATGGATGTTTGGTATTTGTTTAAGTATAATTTGGTTTGGAAATGTTGCTGATGCAGACTTGGTATTTTCATTCGCTTCTTTGAAGATTTGAACTCATTTTGTGTTTACTGTTGTTAGTTGTGGTTGGTTCTTGCTAGCTTTCTTCTCTTCTCCGCTCATCTAGTTTCAAGTATTCTTTGTTTTAGGACGAAAACATACCAGAGTCCGATGAAAAGGTAATCGCAGGTTGAAACTCAATCTCAAAGACCCAATTCACATCTTCTTTTGCCCAAAAATCCATCCCCATTTCTAATCCAATCGAGTGCCTGCGTTGCTGGCCCATCGATTTTGCCTTGCTTCTTTTAGATGCTAACTTTCTCACCGGATCATCAATCTACATTCTGCCAGATACAGCCCTGCAAGCCGTCTTTCTTGGACTAGATACCTCTCTTCCTCCGCCTCCTGTAGAGGCTCAGAAGACACCATTCATCCCCCCAATTTCACTCCATGCTCTCTTCTTCACCTTCACCTTCACCTTCACCTTCTCCTTCTCCGTCTCCTTCCACATTCTACTCTAGCGTGTTCTTTTCAGAATTAGATGCTTCCCATTAGTACCCAGGTTATGTCGAAAAATGGATTCTGCTTTTTCTCCCCTCATCTTTCTCTGCCCAACCTTTTTTCTTTGCGAAACCTTCTTGTTACCTAACTGTTCTTTCTCTTCTCTACTGCTCTCCGATTGTTCACTCTATTTCCCCTTTTTCTTCCTGTAATCTTTATTTCAGTTATCTATGAGGATTAAATACGAGATTTACGCCCATTTGTTGCTTGATTGTTTGTTTTATGTGATTCTCTTTCTGCTCTTGATCATTATGACGTTCCTACTGGAATAACATTTTGTGCAGATTTTGTTCATAAAACCTGCTATTAGACACACAACATGAGACAGTTCTTGGAAAATATACTGGCTGAATTTATTAGCTTGATTTCTGGCAAGTCTATGGTCACAAAAGCATCACTGAAGTATATTTGGAGTTGTGGTTCTATTTTTGTTATAGATGTCAGATTTGAAGTTTTACATGGTTAGATCTTAAACTACAAATGGACAAGGAAGGAATTGCACTATGCTTTTCAATTTGAAGGTTATGCTTCAGTTAACATGAAAGTTAGAGTGGACTGAAAAGATGCATTTAAGACTTCTTTAATGGATGATAATTAACGCTTGATTTACATGTTATTTGAAAAAATATTTTATCATTAATATGAAATATCACTGTTATGATATTATTAAGAATTACATAGACTTGTGATTCATGTCACCCATGGAAATCGTTAATCTTGTTTATCAATCCTCACTTCAAATAATCATGTATGGACGTGATTAACAATATCAGATTTATTTAATTAACAATAGATCGTATTGTTAGCGCATCAGACGATATATTTGAATTTAAAAAATGTTTTTCTAAAATCAAACCAAGAGGCCTAGAAAAACAAAAGTTGATTCGCTTTAAGGGAGTTTTTTAGTTTTTTGTTATTCATTTTTTGTGACCTAATTACGATTTTCAGATTAAATTTTAAAAGAAATTATTTTAGTGAATGAATGAAAATCTCTCCATTTAAAATTCAAAATTTGATTTAACAATTAAAATATTTATAAAATCTATTTGCGATTCAAAATTCAAAATCAGATTTGATTCCATAATTTACTTTAACATTTAAAATATATATAATGTTTATGTACAATTCAAAATTAAATTAAATTTTAATTTTAAAATATTTATAAACTTTTGTTGTAAATCAAAATTCAAGTTGAAAATATGATTGATATTATCTATAACACGTGGATTATTGATTCTAGTTCTACAATCCACATTTCGAATATTTTATTATGTACAATGTATCTATTCTAGAAGTAAGATGCATTCACTTGTGAAAGCAATTTGAACGTAGAGTTTAATACTGAATACTGATTTCATTTTGATTTTAGAAAATATTTTTGATATTCCTACATTTTCTAAGAACTGAATTTGAGTTTCTAGACTTGTACCGTATGTTTATTCTTTTAAATTTTCAGATACAAACTTCACTTATATTATAAAATTGATGCTATTGGACATGGTACAATGTCTAGTAGTCACTATTATTTCACAAAATGATTCTAATCATAATGCTATGCATGTTCATGCTGGTTTGAAATGAAGCGTTAGAAATAAAAATTCCTCAATGCTGTGGCACCAAAAATTAGGGGACACATCCATTGAGATTAAATTAAGTACTTTGTACTTGAAATTTTATTGATTTTGATGCTTGTTTAAATTAAAGTAAGGAAAAGCAAACCAAAACTTTAAAAAAGGTAATAGGAGAAGTTCATATATTTGTAGATTTGATATGGACTTAAATAAGTATGAAATACTTCACCTTTTTTATTGACGATTACTCATGATATATGTATCTCTATTTGTTTCACAACAAAATTAAAACATTAAATGTCTTTAAAATTTTCAAGGTAAAAGTAGAGAAACAATGCGGTAAGCAGATATACTGATGAAGGATAAGCACCTAGTCCATTTACTAAATTTCTTAATGAGCATTATATTGTTTTCCACTACATCATGCTTGGTTCTCCAGATCAAAATGATATTTTCAAAAGAAGAAACCAAACATTATTGGACATGGTGAGGAATATGTGTAGAAATTCCAATCTTTCAGATTTCTTGTGGATTAATGCACTTAAGATGGTTGTGTATATAATAAATCGAGTTCTAACCAATGTTGCCGAAAAGACACCATTTGAGTTATAGAATGGTTGGAATATGAGTGTGTACATATACACATTTGGAAATGTTCGTCTGAAGTGAGAGTGTATAACCTACCAGAAAAGAAACTAGGTCCAAGGACCATTAGTGGATATTTCATTAAATATATTGAACGATCTAAAGAGCATATACTTTAATGTCCATCTCACACCACTAGATGTGTGGAATCCATAAATGCAAAATTTCTGGAAAATGACATAATTAGTGAGAGTAATCGATTTCACGATATTATTTCTGAAAAAGTTAGACATTGATGCTCTACATGCTAATTCAAGTGAAAGATTGATTGTTGTTCAAAGCACTCTTCTAATTCAAATGAATGTTGAACGATCAATGAATGAAATTCCACAAATTGTTGACCATCCAGTAGGTCAAATTCTCGAAATTGTTGATTAACTCACTAAACAATAAATTTCTCAAGAAAATATTAGAACAAAATTAAGGAGATCTACTAGAATGAAAAAAATCAACAACTCCTATGATTGTGTGACCAATCTGAAAGAATCCGACTTTAATGTAGGAGACAAAAATGATCTTGAGACGTTTTCACTAGCTATGAGTTGTAGTAAATCAGTTTCATGCTATGAGACTATGAAAAATGTCATGAATTCTATGAATTCAAATAAAGTCGGCGAATTCTCAAGTTCCCTATTGGTGTAAAAGCCATTGGATAGAAATGAATTTTCAAAACAAAGAAACACTGATTAGCCAACATCGAAAGATATAAAACTTGACTTGTTAAAGGATTCACTAAAAAAGAAAGAATCGATTACAATGAGACATTTTCTTCTGTATCCAAGAAAAATTTCTTTCGCATCATTATAGCATTGTGTTGCTTGAAAATGTAATCACTAAAACGCAAGTGCACGTGTCGCAACGTAGTAATGAAAATATCGATCTCACGAAGACAAATAAAATCTCTAATTTAAAGAATAAATTGCAAAGTATCATAAAGAATAAAGAATAACATTAAATGTTTGATTGTTATATCTATCTTCTACTCCTAGATTAAACAATTAATTAAAATATCTAACTAATATCCTAAATTAAGCATAAAAGTAAAGTTGGTGGTCGAATTGAGAATTCATAAGAATCTTGATTAGGACTTTTCGTAAATTGATTTACTTGAACTGCCATCGTTTGATACTACAGCATTAGTCACAGCATCAGTTTAGTTCCGGTCAGAACACTTAATAAACCGGGGCTGTGTTGCCTCTATGGTTGGGTTTAAGAACAAGTTCGATTTGACCACACTAGGTTGGAATGAACATGATGAAAACACTCATAGCTAAACCGTGTCACTCGATCTAACCACCTAATGGTTTTATTACACGTCTTAGCACCACGCAAGGGTGTATTGTCGTGTTGCCCTAAATAATATCAATGCAAAGCAATAGTTTTGTAAATACAACTTAGCAATCGCGCAAGGGTGTATTGTCGGGATTGCTCGAGAAATAATCACAGCAAAGCAAAGATATATAAGCTCTTATTAAAACGAGTTCTAAAAGATAGCATGCAATTTCATTAAGCAAATCAATATATGAAAAACTCTAATTTTAATTCAAACGAAATAGTTCCCCAATAACTATCAAGAGTTCATATAATTCACGGAAGTTAAAACGAAAACCAAAGGGCGAGAATTTTGGTCATCGCCGTCAAAAGCCGTTGGTCGCACAACCTCGTTTTCTCGCTGCCGTGATTGCCGTCGTGAACTTCTTCTTCGGATTTACTCCCGAAGCTTGATCGTGAATTCCGTTCTCCAATTCTAGCACACCCAATCTGTGATATTCTCGTTCCTTTATGTAGACTACGTGCAGCTCAAGCAGATTTGGGAAGCTGTTACGATTTGAAAGAAGATCTGAGTCGGTTTGGAAAGATGTTGAGATTAAGAAAGATTTCTACATCTTCAAAGATATTCTTGTTTCCAAATTCGAATTTGAATTGATTCTTCCTTCTTTTTCGTGATTCTTCCAACTTATATCCACATTAATCTTCTGCAGTTGCATGGAAACAAAATCCCATGATAATAAAAATATACAAAATATCAATCACGAAAAATAACGTCACTGATGCTATACAGAATGCTGTGGAATCACTGCAGCATTATCCCTAAAAATCCGATTATTTCAATTAAATCATTACTGATTACTAGTAATTTGACCACTAAAACCACTTGATTATTAAGTCTTTTCGAGACTTAACACATTGGTTGCACAATTTTATTTTAAATTGCAACAAACAGATGTGAAAAGAACTTTTTTCAATAAAGAGCTAGAGGAAGATGTTTATATAAATCAACCTGAAAGATTCTCTAGTGATGATAGAAATTAGTGTTTAGGTTTAAGAAATCTATATATGGACTAAAGCAAGCCTCTCGTTGATATTTAAAATTTTATAAGGTCATTTTGTTGTTTGGTTTTGAAGAAAATATCATAGATAAATATATAGACTTAAAGGTCAGTGTGAGTAAAGTTTGCTTCTTAGTTTTGTATGTAGATGATATTTTACTTGCAACTAATGATAAAGATTTAGTGAAATTATTCTCTCAGAAAACTTTGACATGAAAGACATGGATAATGCATCTTATATCATTGGTATTAAGATTCATCGAGATGGATTTCATAGAACTTTAAGTTTATCTCAAGAAACTTATATCAATAAAATTTTACACAGATTTCAGATGAAAGATTATTCACTTAGTTAATCTCCAATCGTCAAGGGTGACAAGTTCCTGGAAAATCAGTGCCCGAAAACGATCTTTAGAGTAAGAAAATGAAAAACATTCTATATGCTATGATTGTTGGAAGCCTAATGTATGCTAAAGTCTATACAAGAGCTGACATTGCATTTGTTTTTGGGATGTTAGACAATATCATAGTAATCATAGTAAATATACTTTAAAATACTTTTTATGTTTGTTGGTGGAACTATGTTTTGGATAAGTGCCAAATAAGATCTCATTGCTACATCCCGTATGGAAACTGAGTTTGTACCATACTTTGAGGTTACTTCAAATATTGCATGGATGAAGAGTTTCATTTTAAGATTTAGAATCATTGATTCTATTTTCAGGCCATTAAAAATATATTGTGAATATTCAACAATTGTTTTATGGCTAAAAACAACAAAATTTGTAGTCGAACTGAACACATTGACATTAAGTATTTAATCATAAGAGAACACGTTAAGGATGACACGGTGGTCATAGAATATATTAGCACTGAATTGATGATTGTTGATTCTTTAACTAAAGACATGCGAATTCGAAACTTTACTGATCATGTAAGAACGAATGATAACCCTTCAGGTAATATTTCTCATTTTGATGACATTTGTGTAAATATTTATGGTGAGAAATATACTTAAATAATGAACTTGGAATAAACATAGAGTTTATGGGCTATAAATAAAGAACATAATGCAATGTGATACATGAAAGATAATTCTCAATTTCATAAAAAAATTGAGAGAATGGACGAACAGTTTCTTCATTGAGTATGGTTCTCCTAATACTACTTGTTAAAATATACACCATCAATTTAGAGAGTGTGAAGGATTAGAAATGACTGTCTCGGAGTTAAAGCAATCTGGCTTTCAAAGATCAATGACTAGAGATATAACTCGATCATTTTCTGCATTATGGTCTAAAGATTTTAATAATAAAGCACATTCAGACCTCTATAGGCTTATACCAAAGGTAAGTCTTCAAAGAGAGCAAAGGACCTAAAGGAGGCAAGGTTGAGGCGAGATGGCTGACGGCGAACGAAGTTAACTGATGAAGTTTTGAGCTGAGGAACCTATCTCACACTCCTAAGTAGGGTTGGCACCCGTGGGTTCGGGTCGGTTTTTTGGGGAAAAAATAACCGATATGGTGGGTCGGTTATTTGGTTTAGATAACCGATCCATATCCGATCCTAAATGAAATCCGATCCAAAACCGATCCAATTTTTGGTTCGGTTTTGGGTCGGTTTCGAGTATTACCCATTATGTTGGACTCGGTTTGAGTTCGGGTTATGACTAGTTTTTGTGTCGGGTCATAGCTGGTTTTTGTGGCGGGTCATCAACCAATATCAATTCTAATTTCAAACAATACCATCAACTAATTAAAAATTTTAATTCCAATTTTACGAAATTCAATTCTAGTTCCAAACACCCAACAATATATACAAATATAACCAAATTCAATTACAAAATCAAACAGTATATTCAAATATCAATTAATGGTAGGGCTGGCACCCGTGGGTTTGGGTCGGTTTTTTGACAAAAAGTAACCGATCCGGTGGATCGGTTATTTGGTTTAGATAATCGAAAACAAAACCGACACTAATTGATTTTCATCGGATCAGTTACTAGTCGGGTTTATGTGTATTTATAACCGAACCGACCCATGGGGGTCAGTTCGGTTTGGTTTTTCGGGTTTATCCAACCCATTTGTCAGCCCTACTCCTAAGTTGTATCTCGTACTCCTAAGTTTCCATGGATGAGCCGACAACAATTGACAAAGCTCCGAAGTCAGAATATACTTGTAATGTTCAGACCTTTAGGGAGTATCTCGTAATGTTTAGAGTTTTGGCATTAGGATATGGGTGGGCTAGATTAAAAAATAGGTATATCTGAATTTTTGTTTGGCTTTTTTATCAACCCACGATTCACACAGTTTTAAGCGGAGCTGTGTACTGAATTGTGTTTCATTGTTTTCATATCCATTGAATTTAGTGATAAACATGATCCGTTTCGGTCCAAATTTTGAAAAAAATTAGAACCAGACTAGTATATTTTGGTCCTTGAATTTTAAGACCATAACCATATATTACAAGGACCGGACTATAATCAGACCAAAAATTTAGTCTTGGTTTCATCTGGTCTTGGGTTTTTTCATTAAAATAGTTCAAAATTAATAAAATCTAATCATATCCAAAGTAATCTAAATTATACAAAACTCATAAAAATTAATATAAGAATACGTAATATCAAAATAAAAAAATATTTAAATAGTCACAAGATTATAAAAGTTAAAATTTTGATATAATAAATTCAAAACACATATTTATCAAAATTATCTATCATTAACCGTTGATTTAACTAGATAGGAATATAATCTGGTTCTGCTCGTCTTTAGAAAAAATATGACTAGACCAGTATTTCAATGTCTTAAAATTTTAAGACAAGAACTAGGAATCGTAAATGATCGAGACCGGCCAAAACCAGACCATCAAACTATGGCCCGATCCAGTCTATCAATTTGGGTCAATTTTGTTCACCCCTAATTGAATTATGACCAATTTTAAGAATAAAAAAATTAGACCTCGTTGGACATTTTCTAGGCCCCACCCATGTGAAAACCAGGAATGATTTTTCATTTCATAAATGACATTTCCTGTGAATAGGGGTATAAACTTGGTTGGGTTGACTCGCATATTTGAAGTTGGGTTGTGTTGGTATTCAGATCATTTTTATATAACTCAAACCAACTCGAATTTTGATATACTAGTTAATAATTCGTATAAAAAAATTATATCCCTAACATCTATTCATACTGCTTAGCTCACCACTATAGAGAAGATTGTGAGCGGCTACACCGTCTCTTGCATTTTCTTTATGATATCGATGTCATCTCTCATAGATGCTTGCGGGAATATGAGACTTCTAATTCTTCTTACCATAAGTTATAATGTTATAAAGTTTGTTCCTTTGTCGATAGTAATCAAATGAGAGCTTGAGTCTTGATCAAACTATTTAAATTTACCCTTATTTACTAATTTTTACTCTTTTTGTAGATTATTGTTCTTTTTTTCTTAATTTTTGCATATTGTTTCATGATTTTTTAATTTAGGAGATAAATTTTTTTCATTCATGCTATTAATGTTTTACTTGGCCAATACAAAGATTTTCAGATGAACATTTTATGATTCTCATGTTTGGATTAAATATTTGATATTTTGATACTTGAATTGAAAATTAGATACTTCGATACTTGAATTGAATATTTTTATAATTCACATGTTTAGGCTTAATATTTAGTATATGCACTATTGGATAGAAGTAGACTTTTTATGTTTACATTACTTGGATTTATATTGATAATTTTTTATTGAATAATGTTTTTCAATGTCAACATGCACTCAATCCAAGCTGAAACCGACCATAAACCAATTTGCATTTTGGGTAAGGGTTAGGATTGGGTTTCCTAATTTAATGGCTAAACTTAAGATTTAAAATTTTACAATCTGATCCATCAAATCGAATCTATTTTCTTTCAAAACTTAACTCAAACTCATAAGTCCCACCCTACTTTTTAAGCATATATTTGAACCTGGAAAAAATATCTGTAAGCGCAATGAAGGCTATTAGGCCCCAACGTGTGTTATTTATGGTAGGGGTGGGAATAACCAACCCGGCCTCGCAGTTAAACCATAACTGGATGAGCTGGGCTAGTTATATTTTAAAAAATATTGGGTATGGATTTCCAAAAAAAATCGTGAAATACGGTTTGGGCAACAATTTATTTTACTAAAATCCATTGAACCGGGGACAAAACTTTCATATAAATACTGACTTATAACCTTAACCTAATTTTTATTTGCCCTAGCCGATTGTCGTCCTCCCCTCGTGGCCTCACCTCTCAGATTTTTTGTCATACCCCGTAAAATTTTTCTTAAAAATGATCGCGGTAAAATTTTTCTTTCTTTAAAAATGTTCCTCTTGAATTCTTTTTCGTGAAAATACAGCGGAAGACAAACGTCTCCATGTCAACTCTAATAAACATTTCTAGTATACTTGACTTAACTTAACTCTTGACTTATGATAATACATAAACATCAAACAATGTCAATCATGCATCAATCAAACCCAAAGCACTTGGGTCGGTGTACGGTGCGATACACCCCAGCAGAATATCATTAATAACATTATCATAAAAATAACAATTCCTAAGACATTCTTACTTAATGGATTCTAAGTAATCAAACACATCATCCTTATGTCTTATCCTTTGTGATGTAGTCCCACAAAGGCCAAACACAGACAATGATTACTTACTTGGATTCCTTAGCTTTAGCTTGGTATCATGAATCCTTATTGATGCAATTAGCTTGTTTATATACCTTAACATCATAAAATAAAACAATATGAGTCAAACTCGGAATACCCTGTTTCACGAGAAACTTGTGGCATACATAACTTTGTCGACAACACTCTGATCAAAATACTTAAGGTACCAAATTCAACCTTAAAGTGTTGGCTATACTTCATTAAAAGACATCATGACCAATTTCTAACTCAAAGATTTCGTAAAACTTGTATTCCATAAACCGGGTAACATGACTTATAATTTGTATACCTATAAACTATCTTTATAATTTCATGCATTTTAACCATATAACACCATTTCCATCACATATAATCTAACTTAGAATAAAAGTACGTGCTGCTGAATAAAAAACTCTGTACCTCAAGGTTAACTTTGTGGTCTTCCTTCCTCCTTGCACTTTTAATCCTTAAATACCAAAATTCTTGTACTAAACACTACAACCTCATACTTTGATTTCAAACCCTAGTTTTTCTCAAACGAATTTGGAGAGGATTTAGAGAGGAGAGAGATCTGCAAGAGAGAGCAGAGAGAGCTGAGGGTCGAGATGGCTAATAGCTAAAGGCTAATAGCTGAAGACTTTAAAAAATTATCCCTTTGGAAGGCGAGTCATGTGGTTCAAGCATGACGTGTGACCATCAAAGCTCACTACCTCTTCATGCATGAGGTGTCACCATCCTTTTCAGTGGCACTTCTTGATTGGTCCATCATTAATTAATCATATATTGAATTTCCTAAAATTTCATTGAAAAGTTAATATTTCAGCAATAAGATGTCGACCTCTCATTCAAGGTGTCGATCCTTAATAAACCCGAGAGTTTCAAAGGGTGACCTCTTTTAAAATTTTCATAACTTTTGTTCCACAAAATGGATTTCACTAATTCAAAAACTCATCTTTTTCGTATTTAGTTTTGTGTAACTTTGTAGAAGACTTTAACTTTAAATTATGCGTTTAACATAATCAAATATACAAAATACTAAACATCGCTCAAAATCTATAATTCTATAGTCCGGTTTTTCTTCACCAACTTCAAATAAACATAACTTCCTCTCTAGAAGTCCAATAGAATTTGTCTACCTATCAATATTCTTATTTTGACCTCCACTACACTTTGCAGAAGAATACTTTGTCATTTTAAGGCATGATATGATTAAAACACATAAACAACTCTGTTACAAAATTCCAACCAAGTATTTGTTCCAACCTTTGGGGTCTAAAATTCATAAATTTCTCTATACGTTTTCAAATCAAGAAATTGTTGTTGCTGCAGTCTCATCTACTAATAAATTGAATTCCATTAGAAGAAATCAACTCCATGTTAAGACCCTAAAACCTCGGAATTAGGTAAATACCAATATCGTTTCCGATTCGTCAATTCATTACTTCTAAGGTGTAATTTTGTCTCCATATTCATCTTTTCTTAGCACATTTTATTCTTTAACCAAAAAATATTATATTCACATAATGTTATTGTACATCAAAAAGTTGGGTGTTACAATCCACCGTCCTTATTTAAATTTTTTTCCTCAAATTTACATGCCAAATAATTCGGGATAATCCCTTTCTATGTCTTCTTGTCGTTCTCAAGTAGCTTCCTTCATCGAGTGGTTCTTCCATAGTACCTTAACTAAAGGAATCTTGTTGTTTCTTAGTTCCTTGATCCTTGCATCAAGTATCCTTGTTGGTCTTTCATCATAGGTTAATGTTAGCTTAATCTCAATGTTACTCGGTTCGACCATTTGCTCGGGATCCCCCGTGCACTTTCTCAACATAAATACATGAAATACATTGTGAATTCCATGCATAGTTAGCGGCAAATCCAGCTCATAAGCCGTCATCCCAATCCTCTTGACTATCTTGAAGGGGCCAACAAATATTTAAGCAAGTTTTCCTTTCTTATCGAACCGTTTAACACTCTTGAATGGTGAAACTTTGAGGAAAACTTCATCTCCTACATCTAATTCCAGTTTCCTTCTTCTTTGATCTGCAGAGTTCTTTTGTCGGCTTTGAGCTATCTTGATCCTTTCTCGGATCACTCTTACTTGATCCTTGGTTTGCTGTATAATCTTAGGACCGTAGAATTGGGCTTCTCCGACTTCGTCCTAGTATAATGGCGACCTGCACCTCTGGCCATATAAAGCTTCGTAGGGTGTCATTCCAATCGTTGATTGGTAGTTGTTGTTGTATGTGAATTTCCACTAAGGGTAGGATCTTACTCCACGATACCTGGAACTCCAATACGCATGCCCTTAATATATCATCGAGGATCTAAATTGTTCTCTCCGTTTGGCCGTCAGTTTGGGGATGAAATGTCGTGCTTAGGCTTAAGTCCCCATTGCTTTTTGTAAACTCTTCCAAAATTTGAATCTCTATCCAAAACTATGGACACTGGAACTCATTGTAGCACTATAACTTCTTGGATATAAAGTTCTGCATACTTATCCATACCCGAGCTTAATTTAATTGACAAGAAATGGGCCGATTTGGTGAGCTTATCCACCACAACCCATATAGTGTCATGTCCTTTGGCTGTGGTTGGCAATCCTATTATGAAGTCCATTGCTATGTGTTCCCATTTCCATTCCGGGATTGGCAAACTTTGCAACATTTCGGCAGGCCTTTGGTGTTCGGCCTTGACCTGTTGGCATGCATGGCATAATTCGACATGTTTTGCTACATCTTCTTTCATCCCTGATCATCAATAATACTGCCTTAAATCTTGATACATTTTCGTGCTTTCTGGATGCATCGAGAATACAGAAGAATGAGCCTTGATTAATATATCCCTCCTTAGCACTAAATCTTTTGGCACATACCGCCAGTTTTTAAACTTCAATGTGCCATCTTTGGAGCAAAGCAATTAGGAGGAACTCGGCTCTTTCCCCATTGCATACTTTCTTATAGAGGATCGTCCTGTTGGGCTTCCTTAATTCTCTCCAGGAGAGTAGATTTGATCGTTAGAGACATGAGCGTTGAAGTTAGATCATTCACCATTCCAAGCTCAAATCTTTCCACCTTCTTTTGTAGTTGCACCGACATGGTTGACGATTTTCTACTAACGGCGTCGGCGACCACATTTGCCTTTCCTGAGTGATACTTGATCTCAAAATCATAGTCTTTCACGAATTCAAGCCACCTCCTTTGCCTCATATTCAGTTCTTTCTGGGAGAATAAATACTTTAAGCTTTTATGGTCGGAGAAGTCCTCACACGATTGACCATATGAATAATGTCTCAATATCTTCAAAGCAAAACTACCGCGGCTAGCTCCAAATCGTGCGTATGATAGTTTTGCTCGTAATTATTCAATTGCCTTGAGGCGTAGGCAATCACCTTTCCATCCTGCATCAAGTCGCAGCCCAATCCTATGCTATATTTTCCTTCTTCGGTCGCAAGAGTCAATATTGGTGCCGATGTCAATCTTTGATTCATCTCATGAAAGGTCTTCTCGCATTCATCGGACCACCAAAAATTTACATTTTTCTTCGTTAACCGGGTCAAGGGGATTGTAATTTTAGAGAATCCCTCAATAAATCTTCTATAATATCCGGCCAAACCGAGGAAACTTCGCACTTCGCCAGTGTTCCTTGGCTGCAACCATTCCATAACGGCTTGTACTTTTGCCGGATCCACTGCGATTCCTTCCTTGGATATGACATGCCCAAGGAAGTTGACCCGATCTAACCAAAACTCAGACTTGGAGAACTTAGCATATAACTTGTGTGTCTTCAAAGTAGAAAGAGCAACCTCCAAGTGCTCGGCAATTTCTTCTTCCGACTTTGAATACGTCAAAATATGATCAATGAACACGATGAAGAATTTATCCAAGAAGTGTTTGAACACTCGATTCATCATGTCCATGAAAGCCACTGGTGTATTTGTCAATTTGAAGGACATTACGAGGAATTCATATTGTCTGTATCTTGTTCTGAATGTTGTTTTTGAGATATCTTCCGTTCTGATCTTCAATTGGTAATATCTCGATCTCAGATCAATTTTTTAGAACACCTTTTCACCGGTCAGTTGGTTGAACAAACAATTGATTCTTGGTAAAGGGTATTTATTCTTTATCGTCAGTTTGTTCAATTCCCGATAATCAATGCACATTCTTAGCGATCCGTCTTTCTTTTTAACAAATAACACTGGAGTACCCCATGGTGAAAAGCTAGGGCATAAAAAGCCCTTGTTGACAATTCTTCTAGTTGCATTTTTAGCTCCTTCAACTCGTCTAGAGCCATTCTATATGAATTTTTTGATACCGGTTCAGCTCTAGGATACGTATCGATCACAAATTTAATTTCCCGATCAGGGGGTAAACTCGAAAGATCTTCATAAAACATGATGCATGGACAAGATTCATACATATGCATGACATGGTAACATAGTTTAAGTACACGCAACATAATACTGTTGGCTTTAAAAGTGTTTTTAAAGCAATCAATTATTTTTTATGATAACCATGTAAGATAAGCATGAAAGATAAAATAAACTACTTTACAATGTTTGAATTAGACTTAACCATTCGTGAGAAATACCCTCTTTGAAGGGTACAAGGGTTGACATAATACCTTGTGTCGACCTTTGTAAAATTCAGAAGCTTAACTATACATACTTTGTGTCGACCCACAGTGTATTGTGTCGACCCCTGTTCAAAACAGAAGCCGAGTCTTTCATTCCTTGTGTCGACCAGAAAATCAGCCCAACGTACAAAATGTGTCGACCCAACTAAATTACTTATGTCGACCTTTACATTCAAATTGTGTCGACCCAAAAAAGGCAGTGCCGCATGCAAATCATGTCGACTCATCCAAACTGTCTGTGTCGACCCTAGAAAAGACATTGTGTCGACCTTACCATGTTCCATGTGTCGACCCCTCAAAGCTGAGTCACTCATCCGTTCAAGACAAAAGTGTCAACCCAACTTCAGTTATGTCGACCGCTCAAAGATTCCAGAGAAGAATTTATGTCGACCACTGAACATTTGTGTTGACCCCAAAGATTCCAGAAAAGAATTTATGTCAACTGCACAAAAGTTATGTCGACAGATCAAGGACCAACGGCAGAAAAAAAAAAAAAA
>QAOC01036965.1:0-52752 GCA_003255005.1 Begonia fuchsioides | reverse complement strand
CCTTAGGTTAAAACGATCCTACAAATACATTAAACGTCTCCCATGTCAACCGTAATAAACATTCCTAGTATACTTGACTTAACTTAACTCTTGACTTATGATAATATATGAACATCAAACAATGTCAATCAAGGATGAGTGATTGGAGTCTAAGATTCATAACTTTCTCTATGCGTTTTTAAATCAAGAAATTTTTGTTGCTGCAGCTTCATCTACTAATAAATTAAATTCCATTAGAAGAAATCAACTTCATGTTAAGACCCTAAAACCTCGGAATTAGGTAAATACCAATATTGTTTCCAATTCGTCAATTCATTACTTCTAAGGTGTAATTTTGTCTCCATATTCATCTTTTCTTAACACATTTCATTCTTTAACCATAAAACATTATATTCACGTAATATTATTGTACATCAAAAAGTTGGGTGTTACATTTTTTATTCTCCAACCTCCATTCCTAGACGGCAGCCGCAAGACGTCCACAAAAAAAATGAAGAAAAATGAACAGTGATCTTCGACGGACGACAAAGACGCCATCCGGATAGTGTTTCTTCTTCGATTGTTCATTGTTTGTATTCGGCTTCTAAGTGTTTTTCTTAAAATCTTTCAAAAAGAAAAAAGAATTATGTTCATTTTATCATGGAACATAAGATTTAATTGTTGGAAATCCATTATTGAAAAAAAGCGGTGTTGATTTAAGTTGTAAATTTAATATTGTTTTATTATTCCATGATTATCTTACTGTCTTGTAAAATATTAGTCTTCTCATGCAAAAATAAAATCTCACATATATTTTATGTTTTGTTCTCAAATTGGTCAATCTTTCCCATTAATGTCTTGATGGTTGCCTATATCAGTTCCAAAGGACTGGGGATTTAATTCAATATGTTTCCTAGAGATTTATTTTGAGTTAATAAGTTCTCTTTATTATCTATTTCTATGGATCATACAACCTATGTTACCTAGTCTGTAGATCATATGGAATTCTTCCACCATAGCAGAATTTTTTAAATTTGTTGATAAACAACATGCTACAGTTCATATGATAAAAAAGATTCACATGTTTTTGCTAATTTTTGATTACCAATTAGACAAATTATGAAAATTTAACTGTTTTCTTTGTTGTTTGGTAAATTGTTTGCTAAAACATTCTGATTTTTCGATACAAATTGGGTAAAATCAACAAATTAGAAAATTTGTTTGTTGACTTTTACACTATCCGGTTCAGTGCTGATTTTTAAGTTGGTTTTTGCTAATTTTTGCTATAAATTAGACAAATGGCGCAGATAATGTTTGGGTTGATGTTGATAAAGATTATTTTTGTCATTGTAGCATTGTAGGATGGATTATGTGAGTGTGAAATTTTACAAAATTATACCAAAAGCTTTAAATATGAAGTTTAGCTACATTTCACTAGGATAGTGAATAGTGATAGAACTAAATGTAATTATTGTAACAATCATATACGGCTCATTCATAAAAAAAATGAGACATCAAATTTGCCGATGCATTTAAAGTCATGTGAGACGTATGGAAAAAATGTTGATAGTACACAAAGGACTTTGGTCTTCAAAAGTGGTGATAGCAATATAACTATGGTTTCGTTCTCAGGATTATGTTGCAAAAATGATTATTTTAGATGAGTTTCTTATGAAAGTAGGTGAAGGGATTGAATTTAGAATTTTTTTTTCAATATTTAAACAATGAATTTGTTATGCCTTCGAGAAGAACAATTTCAAGTCAAATTCAAAAGATATTTAAGCATGGATCGAGCCAATTGCAAGAGTACTTTGTTAGGACTTTGCAGAGTGTGGGTTTGAAAACTGACACCTAAACTTCAATTCAAAATTTGAATTATATGCTTTTAATAGCTCATTTCATTGAAGAAATTATTTTCAACTTTACACACTCTTGCTATTGACTAGTCGTTTTCTTTTAAACCATCAGATACTACCAAATTTAATATATGTGCAAAGTATCGCATATGCATGAAAGCACAATCTAGTATGAGTCCTTTCCAAATTTTCATTATTTTTGTCAACTATGAAATAACGTCATTGGAAGAAGCATTAGCCACAATAATAGTTGTAACATTGTTAATCTTCCACAATATTCAATATTGTGACTTAAATATTGCCATTCAGGAGTATACTACTGATGATAACATGAAATTAAAGACAATGACTATTTGAAAAAATAAACATGCTCCTATATGTGGCTATTATTTGTGATCCGAGTTGTAAAACTCGATTGTTGGCACATTGTCTAACTATATTATATGGCATTAAAAAAATGACATATTACTCAAAACAAGTAGATGATAGTGTTATAAATTGTATTATAAATATAGAAAAGTGATGAGACTAGAAGACCAAACTCTAAGCAACTCTCAAAATGTTCGAAGGCCACAGAAGTCAAATAGTATATTAGGACAAGCTCATTCCACTGTTATCTACTCTATGTTTTACAGATATTAGAATATGATTGAGATAAATAATGAAAATAATATATCATAAATAGATCAGTATTTGATTGAGAAATTAGAGATTTTTTCGAATAGTGCTGACATATTATTTTGGTGGAAACGAAACTCAGATCGTTATCCACTGTTGAGCAAAATGGTGAGGGATATATGATAATTCCTATTTCTAAAGTTCCTATGAGTGCCATTAATAATACTATCGATGATGAAGGTAATTTAGTTTATCAAAATTTAATCAAATATTTTTGCTCTCTTTTATAATTTCTAACGTGTATTTTGTAGATTCTACTATTTATGAGATATTTGAAGATGATGAAGTAATTTTCTAATTGACGATTGGCGTAGTTTGATTAGATTTGATACTAATGTGAAGAGTGTCTTTGGGACATACATTTTGAATTATCATGTTTTGTTTTGATAGTTTGATTATATTTAGTTGATGATCGACTTAGTTTGACTACACAGATTTCTTGATAAATTGTGACTTTTAAAAACCAGCACCGAACCAACATTTACAGTTCCATGCCAGTTCGGTGCCAGCTCCCAATTCTCACAGTTCTGGTTCGGGAAAAAATTACTTGATTCACGGGTCTGGTTTGGAACCATAGTGGAATGAGCCAATATTGGTATGTGCTCACCCATAGTTTATGGACTCAATCACGCGTTTTAAAGTGGGGCCCCTAATTACATACTAATCTAATGTCTCTCCCCTAATCCACCATTAGCAATAAGTGCTTGGGAATAAACTCAATAGTTTCACCTTTGATAATTTGTCATGAGTTTAATCTTGAAATAACTATGCAATAGCTTCACTTTGAACACTTTGAATTAGTTCGTAATGTCTTCGCTAGAATATTTGCAACTTGATCATCTGAACAAATGAATTTCAATTCAATCGATTTGTTTGTTAGTAATTCTCTAATGATATGTACTCTAATTTCGATGTGTTTCATTCTTTCATAAAAAACTTGATTTTTTTGGTAAAAGATACATATATTTTAGATAATCGAAAGGGACTACGACAATTTTTATTATTTTAACTAACAATTAACTTGTAATTGCTCTCAATTTGAACGTTCTTTTTTAAAATCATTTTGTAACTTCAAAGACAGTAGTTTACGAGTTTATCTTGTATGCTTAAGAATTTTTTGATATTTTTTTGTTATTTGTAATTAAAAAATTAAAATAAATTGTATAAATGTTGAAAAATTCAAAACTTTTCAAATATTGTCTTGCAGTGTCGTAGATGTGTAAAAAAAGTTTTTAGTCGTTCTGATAAAATTTGATAACTAAAAATGTTAGATTAAAAAACAAAATTAATTGAATAAATGGGGAGAATTTCAATTCAATCAGTTCCAAAATGTTCAGCACACCAAGGGAAAGAGTTTTGTAGCGAAACATTGATAGAGAACAAGTTTTCGGGGACGGTTTTCTCCAAAAATCGAACAGAATACTTACTAACCGTGAACGATATCTCCACCAATGTTGTTTAGCTCGTCGTTATGGACATTTTGGTACTCGTTTCCAGCCGGTTGGTTGTCGTTTGTCGGCGAGAGATTATGTTTCCAATTAACTTCTCAAATTCCCTATTGGAATTCAATGCTTTCTTGACAAAATTTCCCATACGATTATGCATCCATGATTCTTATAAAATTGACTTTTACCACGAATTCAAAAATAAATCGCCAATTTATGATTTACGTCATTCCAATTTTGACTCGTGATACTCCAATCTCTAATATTTGATCGAGTCATCCGATGTGGCACAAATAAGAAATTAGCATTATGAAAAACGATTAATCAAATTTATGATACAATACAAAGTTTCATATCTGTAAAAAATAGTTGAGAATTTGAGTAATTAGTGGCAACATATGACGACGAATGTTACCGAATTAGATAATAAAGTAAATACGAATTGAGTATATGACTAACCTAAAGAGGTTATTAATCGACATTCCATAACATATCTATAAGAAAAGATGAACTAATTTATGACAATTTTTAAACATTTCATAGTAAATAGGATGTTAATATTCAATCTTCACCATCGCCATCGACATCCTCAACCTCGTCTAAATGTCCAATTGCGCAATTGATATGATTCGTTATCATTTTAAAATTTCAGTAAAGAAGGAACATCATCTCACTACCAATCTGGCGATCGATCGTGAGGTTAGTGTAAAAAAATCACACTAATTAGGAAGCACATGCTCTTCACAACTCATAAAATTAGAGTACATCATGAAACTTTACAAAAGATAAAATAGTAAAATATTTTGTTAAAATTATGATAAAATTAAAAATGTTAACTGACTTTTGCAATTACGTACATAATTCAAGAGATAAATTATCAATTCGAATACTTGTAACATCAAACAATCATGAATAGCTAATTACTAAATAAAAGTAAATAGTTTATTTACTATACTAGTTAATATTAAATTGCATTTAAAAAAAATTGAATAAGATAGTGAACATCTGATTATTATAAAAAAAAATACACTTGTCTTGTTACATAGCTGATTGATTTAATGTAAAACTAAAACATCAATGCGATGAGTAGTCTGCAGAAGACAGACGACAAATCGGCAGCAGACCATACAGTATTCTGAGTTGTAGAAGGGCTGCGAGGGATGAAGCTTGACAAACGCAAATGGTATTTCCAGATGATTTGCAGGAATGCCTTGCCCCGACCCTATCGTCCTGTCGCACAGATAAAAATGCAGGTCATTGTAACAAGAAGCAGCATTGGGTTTGGAGTGAGATTCAAACATTAAGAACAAATGATGGAGTGAGATTCAAAGGTTGATGCAAACATCAAGCTTTGTCAGCCGAAATAGTTATGCTGGCCGGGAAATAAGTGTGCGTAGAAATCACAGATCCAATTCGGGTCCAGCCTCATAAAAACAGGCTTACTACTCTATATTACCAAATAAAGATTAACTTTACTGGATGAAGTTTGCACAGAAAAAGACTACATGCCCAATGCTGCACTGCACATTGATGCTCAATTTCCATTTCATATATCGGGTGCATTTTCACTACCTTGTATCCACCCCGGGAGATGTCACAACACAGTTAGCGGCAGCCAGCTGACTTGCTTCAGTGTGCCAGTTTGCTTAGATGTTGAAGTGTTCTCTGTTTAATCCATTGCCGGTCATATGGTAAGTAAGCTTGAATTGAATGATCGTAACTTCACAATGGAAAAAAAAGAACATTATCTTCCCGAAGAATAAGATTATTTGCTGAGGAAACACACTTAAGGTGAAATCAGGATGTCATCAAAACTGAATTGAAAAAGATCGAATGGACAGTAATCTCTATTGTGGACAACATATTTGAAATGAGTCAGTCTGCAGCATGGTAATGAAGGAGAACACATTGTATCATTATTGTGGCTACTATACTCCCGAAAAAAAATTAATGACTCTAATAGATGGATAAAGAACAAGAATCCAAAAAATTGGAGGGTTAGAAAGATACAGACACTAGTGCACTCAAATCAGCGAGGGCGTCAATGAAATTGTAGAGATCTTCAATGTCGTAAGTGATGTTTCGGTACGCTGGATTTAACTCTTTGAGCTTCCTTTCGTACAAGCTGCATATACCTGTTCACAATCAAGAGCAGCAGCAGCCAAACCATATTGAGAGTGCAGAATCTAAACCATAATGAGAGTGCATGACCCAAACAATTGTCACCTAAGATCATATGAGACAGCATAAATTGAATAGAGCAGGAGTAAAAAATTTCTTCTTGACTTCCTCTAGCAAGAAAATACCACCAAATAATATACATATAACGTACATGCTTCTAGATTTCATACGGTCCATCACAAACTGGACTATAATTCTCGACAAAGCATTCTCAAACTAGCCAAATGCAGCAATATCAACATATTAGCAAAATAAAAATCAGCCATTTGTAATATAATCGCAAAAAATTGTTTAATGAATGGAACTCTAATGAAAATAATGGTAGTGAGAGTCTTAAAAAACCAACGCATGATAGATGCCGATGATTACATAACAATGAAACGGTATACCATCCATAGCTTGACTTATTGAATCATAATCCATGAATGTCCTAGTTGCTCAGCTTTGAGAAGTTTGCATCGGAATAATTGTATGCCGGTTAGCCTGTAGAAGAGGACGATCATAATAAGTGACACAGTGACCAAGAAGAGTCTACAACTACAGTATCATACAGGATAAGAAGATTGGTTTAATTAGATAAAAAGAGCCAAAAGCTGAGCACCATGCCATCTTTCTTTTTTCCCCCTTTATTAGTATACTGCCAAACTAGGGCAACTAGAAACATGAATGTCGATGGTTAGCTGTCGAAGAGTGGAAATCTAACAGATTAAAGAGACTTCCAGTAAAGTTACCATCTAAAACCAGTGACAAAAAATCAATACGAAATTTCAGGATCCAATCCAGTAGCTTATAACAAAAACACAGCAACCTCCCCATCAAGTTTGAAATGTTACAAGCACTGCAAGGAAACCCTCAGTTGGGGATAAAATCGTCCTGCAAAAGAGTAGGAAGCCAAAAGATAGAAGAAAAGAGTAATACCATATGGGTGGAAGCAGGAGCAGAAAGGGGGAGGAAGAAGGCAGCGCGGCGATGGCAATGAATGGCTAGATGGGAGGAGAGAAGCCGATGGGTCAAGTTAACTCAGCCATTGAAACGCAGCCACGTGGATGTAGCTATTTCTTTCACGTGACATTTTTATACAATGCTTATCAATAAAAACTTCACTTGGCATAACTTCAGGGGATCCTCAACCTTTACTATTTATGATAAATTTTCGGGTAAAATGCTTTTAATGACCTGTACTCTGGGATAAATTACAGATATTAGAACGAACTAAAAAACGTTCAATCCAATACCTTGAACTATGAAGAAAATACGATTTTTATCTTCCGTCAATTATTCCGGTTAATTTTAACATGAATCGACCACGTACAAAGCACGTTTAACGTGAAAATACCTTGAACTATGCAATAACAAACGTGCTTATGCTTTAACAATAACAAACGTGCTTTGCACGTGGTCGATTCAGGTTAAAATTAACCGAAATAATTGACGGAAGATAAAAATCGTATTTTTCTCATAGTTCAAGGTATTGGATTGAACGTTTTTTAGTTCGTTCTAATATCTGTAATTTACCCCAGAGTACAGGCCATTAAAAGCATTTTGCCCTAAATTTTCTGTCAACTTTTAAAAACTCACCAACTTGTTACTTTAATCTTTATTATTTTCGTTCATTTTGCCTCCTTCGATATTTGCTTTCTAGTTTGAGTAATTTAATAACATAAAACCATTGTTAAAATGGAAGTCCAACCATGCCAAAACCTTGGCAAAAACAAGGTTTACTTGTGACGATTCTCCACCAATGTTACACCCAAATTCCACTAACTATTAGATCATCAATCAGATCCAAGTACTTATCCCAATATCCATTGCAACAAATGCAGGGCATAACCACAATTCGAGTCAATTTGCAAAAAAAAAGTGATTTGTTTTTGTGCAAGTCTGATAATAAATGATGCGTTTTTATCCATAGTATGAATTTTAAGAACAGTTAATGTTTCTGATAAAATAGTCTCAAAAGGTTTTGCTAGTCATAATCCTATTTTCATTGAGATGATTTCTTATGGCTTGGTAGCTGGATGTTCTTCTGGATTTAGTTACAAATATGTGATGCTGTATAATTGTTAGTGATTGATGAAATCCAAATTCTAGCAAAGTCATAGAACTCTCAACCTTGCCCATGGAGAAATGTACGACTCTAACGACCAAATTGACAAAGGGTTGACTCTTTGTTGCTTCCAATGATCTTCACTCACAAAACGCAAACGCGTCCACCGATCGTGACTTAAAATTAAGATTACATGTTTTATTTCGTGGATTTTGAGGGAGCAAAGGGGTGTTGTGTCTCTAACAACCCCCTCCACGTTTTCTGATTATTTTGGGAGTAAACCCATGCTCCCCAGCATGTTAGAGAGAGAGAGAGAGAGAGAGAGTTAGGGAGGGTCAACCTTGATACTCCACAGACATTCCGGCGAAGAAGAAATGAGACTTCGGCTATAAGCGAGTTCTGATCAGATTAGGATTTCACGCGCAATGGACAAAGATAATTAAATGTTTGCTTGTGTTTGGCCCTTTGAGGACTGCACATCAAGGGATTAGGATAATAAGATTAAATACGTTATATGTTGATGACGTACTAGGATTGATTGAATATTGCGTAGAAAATTAGTGTTGTGGAGGATGTGTTGATTGGTGGAGTTGATAAGGTTGTTTTATCCACTGTTATGTTAGTATGATAGATGATGTGTTTACCGCTTTCAAGTATTATGCATGCTCATGTTCATGATGAATATAAGAATCAATGCATTCAAGTTTATGCACAATGGTTTTAAGAAAATTATGGAAGATATTTTCATACATGTTTTAAGACGAGAGCGAAATGAAAGAAGCAAACGATCCCACTAGGTGGATCGGAAGGGTTCCTCTTCCGCCTTCGAAGTGACTTCATGATGCACTCCTAAATAAGTCCACGAATGATCTATATGAATAGGATGAAAATAGAGCAGTTAACACTTGTGGAAGAGGGTGGAGACCTTTGCGAATATGTTTAGATTAAACAAGAGGTAATAGGTAGAGAGATCGACACTTGTGCAAGAAGAAGGGTTGACACTTGAAAAATCTATTTAAATTAAAAGAAGGAAAATAGATAGATCATTCGACACTTGTGAAGAAGGATCGACACCTCGATGAATCCGCCTAAATTAAACGAATGAAAATATTAGTAATGATTGAAAATTATGGAATCAGGTTGACAAATTTGCAAATATTTTGGATTAAACATATGAAAATTGTTAGCGTAGCTGGTAACTGTGACATGCCAGTCAACTGATGTGTTGTGGGAAACATAAAATGTATATTTTGAAAACACGCTTTGGATGAGAAGAAAATCCCAGAATGGTTGCCTCCTCTGTCGCGTCATCCCAAACTCATTTATTCTTATCTCCATATGAAAGGATAGTTCTTCTGTGATTAAGAGTTTACAACGCAAGAATTTTCTATGTACCAGAAGTAGATAAACAAATAAGCGACAATGTGAAATAGATTTCATCCAACATGTAAGAAAGAGATATTACTGACCAAAGCTCTTTGTTCATCATTGTCGTTCTATCTTCAAAACCAAGGTGATATTTTTATGGTAGACATGAATGAAAAACATCAACATGGATAGTTAGGGTTTAAGAATATGAGTAAACTCGCGCTTGAACCATATTATTTCAACATGGGAGGGAAACCTCATGGATATGTGAAATTTTTGGAACATTAAGATTATTGTAGAATAGAGTGAAAGTAGATCATTTTTTAAAATTGACAATAGTGAGACCTTTAGCAACATTAAATGCATTTTTGTTCTTCTATAAAAGTTATGGGATAAGAGAACACTATAATCATAACAATTGAGGAGCATACGAAAGTTATGGGATTCAAAGTCATCTTAACATAGGAGTTGTACATAGTCTTTCAAGCCACGACTCTAAAAGAAATCAAGGACCAAATGTAAGCGAACTAAGTTCGTCATGTTCCTTAGTCTCCGGGTGATAAGTTGAGAATGTTTAATGAAATGAATAATTATAGAATTATTTTCATATCATATCTCATGACGTATCGTCGCATGATTGGATCAATTTAAATATATTTAATAATATCAAATTAGTCCTAATAGAAAGCAGGTGAGTTTTCCTCTCTTTATTGCACCTAGAACGTACGCAACAAATGTTAGGAAACATATGTTTAAAATGCATTACTAGGTCACAAAACTTGAATTACAAAGGATAAATTTTGTGCTAACACAGACAATATCCAGTTATACACTGTCAATAAGTCGTTTTTGCCTTTATATGTCACAATTTTGAACATAAATAGAGCAGTGACAAGGACATGATAATTAAAGCTTATTTTACATATAAATTATTTTGTAGAGTAAGATGGTGTTTGGGTGATGGGCAGATTTGATTGGTGAAACACAACAATACGACTGAGAACTAGGTTGGTTTTAATGAATAGGGGTAGGACAATTAGTCTAAGTTCGGCTCTTAATTCCGTGATTACCTTAGGTTCCTTCGGACTCTATTACGAAAAGATGTCTATGTTCAACGAACTTAAAAAACGTCCGGGTTCAATGAATCATCCTCTCTTCCATTTAGCTCTCACGTACACAGTACTCAACCACCATTAAAATTATGTGCACCACGAACCACCAAGTTGAAGTTACAAAACTTCTCTCAATTTAGCTATGCCTTTATTTTGAAATTGTTGCATGGTTTTTAAAGTGGGTAAATTTCAAATTGGATCAAAATCTTTGAAGTTTTAAAGTAAATTAACTTTTTTTGTTAGAATGGTAGGGGCAAGCCGGGCCAATGATTTAAGTCCTGTTTGCTTCGCTTTCAATTTTGGTAAACTAATGTTGAAAAATTGACCATATGACAAAATAATCGAGATCAAACCACCAAAACTATGCTCAACCCAATTAAAACCAAACCCAATCCAACTTAAACCAAGTCAAATTTAATAAATCAAAAACCCAAATTAAAAAATATATATAGTATTTTACTGTGCGTAGAAGAAAGTAGAATATGATGGAGTGTGGTCCGCAGTGGATACAAATTTGCTGAGAAAATAATAGATCTAACCTACGTAATATGCGAAGATTAGATAACAAGTTAATTAATGGTTGGGTTAGAAATATAAATAAAATATGCAAGGCGTCGTGGATAAGATTTGGTACATGCTTTCTAATATCCGGATGCTGCTTCGGATACTAATTTAAAACTCCATCGGATATCGTTTATTCCATCCCTCCATTCCGACGCCGGCGACTCGCCGCCTCGATTCCAGATTCCAACGCAGCGTCCCTTCCGGCCCCCAAAAGCCACTGGTGTTGTGCCAATCTCGTCCTGAGCCTCCTCCTATTTTTAGTTTTTCTTGACCAAATACTCGCGAGACTTTATTTAGATCGTCGTCATGGTTATTTTTACGGGACAACCCCAAATCCTTGGACTTGATAATCAAACAATTATTTGCAGAAATAATTTTACTAAATCTTTTAATGAAAATACTAACTACGAGAAGAAATAATTTGCAGGTTCTGAAGCTTACGAATATAAAATTAGCTCACCTTACCTACAACTTTGATCATGGTTTTCACCTTCGCAGTTTCCCCATCTTACCCTTTCTGTTTCGAGGTCAGTCAATCGTCTCTTGCCATCCCTTTGCCTGATCCATCTCCCTCTTTCTCTAAAATATATATGATTCTTGAACTATGATCTAAAATATAAATATGTTAGCGGTTGCAGCCTGGTAGAGAAATTTGTTTTATATAAAGTCGTAAACTCCTTCTAGGCTTTGGATCGTTGAATTCGTGAAAGTAGCTCTTCCTTTTGTATCTATCTGAAAATCCGCCGCTTTCACGTAAAACTAGAAGGAGATCTTAACCCTACATCGTACTTTCTGTTTCTTTCTCTTCTCCTACGTTGCAATGGTGGTCGAATATAGCGAGAGTTCTGGGAGCATAGTGCAAGACGTTACGCCGTTTACTCGCAGCCGCAAACATCGTCAGAAGTTGGAGGTTTATAATGAGGTTCTCCGGCGCCTGCAGGATTCCGACAACGATGAAGTGGTTCAGGCTGGATTTAAAGAGGAGCTATTGGCTCATTTTAATCGTCTCCCTACTCGGTATTTCTGCGCTCGGCTTCCATCAATGCCACCCACTATTGGCAACTAGTATCTTCCGAATCAACTCGATTTTCTAGCATTTTTTCGAAGTTTTCGGGGTTTTTCACTGGCTTTATTCGTTAATGTTAGTCAGTGATTTTTATTGGAGATATCTGTGATGCCTGTTTGGTTAAGAAGAGAAAAGAAACGCTAATACTTTGTATCACGTTGTAGGGTTAATATAGAGGTCCTCAATTTTTTCCCAAAGAATGATTTTCTGTTTACAGATTCGTCATCCATGGCTTTTGTATTCAGTCAGATTCAGTAAATAGGATTGAATTTCATTCAGATATGCAATGGATGTGAACGTGGAGAGGGCGGAAGATGTTCTTATGCACAAGAGATTGTTACATATGGCTCATGATCCTTCTAATCGACCAGCAATCCACGTACGCGTGGTACAGGTAAACGTTTATTTACTTGAACATCTACTTCTACTGTTCTGCACGATCACGGATTCACGATCATAAACTTTTATTGCTATGTTTAGCGGTCCATTACTTTTTTTTTTGGTTCTAATTTGCACGCTGGTGTTTCCCAGTTTCTCCAAAGAATATGCTTCGATTGACTTCATTACTTTGAAGTCTAGTCCGTCAGATTTAGATATCTATTGTCTGCTCATTCCGTCACCCTTTCAAGAAATTGTAGTAGCTATTGACTTGGTGAAAAGAAAGATGTACGTGGAGTACAGTTGCTAGATCTTTGCTCAGCTTAACTCTGCTTACACATAAGCCATATATATGCAGAAAAAAGAGCTATATATCTGTTTTCTCCCAACTTGTGAACTTATGCATGGATAAGGAAAAACGTTGATGGGAATAGGATTTGATTGCAATTCTCTGTTCAGTTATTGCACCGTGCAATAAGATCTTGGGTCGAAAATTCTGTGTTTGGTGCATGTATATATGAATTTCGTATGTTAAAGAAACCATTCTTCCATCGTTTGGTTGCATAAACCAGTGGCATTCTCTCAGGTTTATTCTATTTCTGATGAAGATTTGAGTGAGGATAACAGGTGTGAACCAAGTCAGGATGATGCTCGAAGACGTGGGTATGCAAACTTTGTTTTTTTTGGCCAAACCTAGTTCAATCAACAAGTTAGCTGTCGCTTAACTTTAATCTTCTATCATCCTGCCTTTGTTTGGCTTCGAAATTGTGATAGCTCTGATGGGTTGTTTGTCTGTCAGCATGCATCCTCCCCCTGCCTTTGGCTCATTGGCTAACTTTGAAGCCTGTGCACCCGAAGGAGGAAAATCTCATGAACTGGAAGAGGATCATTCTGGCCGTGCTAGTGCATATTTTTGCAGGTAAACTCTTTGGTCTCATCTTCATAGAATAGAAATTCTTCAACGTCGTGGAGTGATATGTCAACCCAAACTAGATGACTTCCCAATTGTCGTCTTATAGTTACATTTATGTTCCAGTACATCTTTGAGATATGAGGTATTGTTGCTTCTAAGTTTTGCAAAAATGAACGCAGGCTGATGCATGAGATAACCTTCTCAACAGATGACAAACCAAAACGCCTCAGTCAGGTATGTGCCAAATAGTTTATTGTCGACTCTACATTTGACCTACTACCAAGAAAAGAATCGCCATAGCTAAACGGGTCCTCTTTCACCAACACTAGGATAGTTTGAGATAAACTCACGGGGAAGTGATATGTCCATAGGATTATTTGATCATAAATACCTGGATAGTTATATGAGAGAAAATACCCCTAGAGGGGGATAGGGCTAAGCGGAGAAGGCATTAACCAAACCGGCACAAAAAGAATGTGGCAACTTTTAAATTTATTGCCATCTTAAAGATTGATATTCATTTCAATGTTTTTTTAATTTAAATTTAGCTTCCCATTGTAGTAGTTAAACTCTAGGATGATCATGTTTTTGAGTTAAATTAGTTCCCTGATTTATAGTTGATACAGCTCTTTCCACACTAATTTCCAACAAAATGTGCAGTTAACTTCCTTGCTAGCTGAGATAGGGCTTAACATCCAAGAGGCGCATGCATTTTCTACGGTGGATGGATATTCTTTGGACGTTTTTCTTGTTGATGGATGGCCTTACAAGGTAAGTTTAGCTTTTATCTTGCAATCCCCTGTGTGATTTGTCTCATAACCAAGAAGGAAAACAAGAGGCACAAGAACTTATGCCTCCTAGATTCTCAGACCATGTTTATATTTTGATTGACAAGAAAATGCTTCAAAAGTTTTGGTTCACACAGGAAACCCAGCATTTGAGAACTGCGTTGGATAAGGAAGTCTCAAAAATTCAGGTGATTTCGTGTTCATTTACAAGCTACGCTAATCCTATGACTAATGAATCCTTAATTCATCTTCGATTTTCAACGTAATGCAGGGACAAGATTGGTCACAACATCAAATAGTACATCATTTAAATGAGGATACAAGTTCGGAGCCTGCCTCAGGGCTCGAATACGTGACAATACCATCTGACGGAACTGATGTGTGGGAAATTGATCATAAACACTTGAAATTCGAGAAAATAGTAGCTTCTGGGACATACGGTGACCTGTAAGCTCATTGTTTTTGAATATGTAACATCCAGTTACGCCCACAATCATTCCCTTTTAACAAGTATACCATGATGAGCTAAAGTTTTCGTTCCATTGCAAACCAGGTACAAGGGTACGTATCATAGCCAAGAAGTGGCAATCAAAATTCTCAAGCCTGAACACGTATCTGTAGAAATGCAGCGAGAGTTTGCGCAAGAAGTCTTTATTATGAGGTTGTCTGTCTACTTTGTAAATTTCGCAGTTCAAGTGCCCAATTGTGCCCAAGTTTTATTTTTAAAAAATGTAATATTCATGTGAGAGAGCAGAAAAGTGCGGCACAAGAATGTTGTACAGTTTATTGGAGCATGTACGAAGTCTCCAAACCTATGCATAGTAACAGGTATTAGAGTGTTTATATTATGAAAATTACGACATGAAATATGAGTTAGGGGTCTCCTCTAATTTGTTTTTTATCCTTTTCAGAATTTATGTCTGGTGGAAGTTTGTACGACTATTTACATAAACAAAATGGCGTGTTCAAGCTCCCATCTCTGGTCAAGGTAGCAGTAGATATCTCCAAGGGAATGGACTACTTGCACCAGAATAACATAATCCACAGAGATTTGAAGGGCCCCAATCTTTTGATGGATGAAAATGAAGTAAGATTTCGTCTCAATCACTGGTTTCTTGCTTGATTCGAACGATTAAAAGAAACATAGAGAGCATCTTTATTTCATTTTGAGAAACTCTCGTACACAATAAATGAAGCATGCTTCTTTATTGTGCTGCACATGATCTCTGCGACATTTGTTATATACTGTGACTCATTGAAAGCATTATATACAATGATATGTTCTTGGCTTGTCGTACGCTTGCAGGTGATTAAGGTGGCTGATTTTGGGGTGGCCAGAGTAAAAACTCAGTCTGGAGTTATGACGGCGGAAACAGGCACGTATCGGTGGATGGCTCCTGAGGTTCGTATTTTTCTTACATGCAAAGAGTAGAATCAGGCCAAGATATATATGGTCTCCTCGCGTAACATTGTTGTTGTTGAATGGTAGGTCATAGAGCACAAGCCATACGATCACAAGGCCGACGTATTCAGTTTTGGCATCGTCTTGTGGGAGTTACTCACCGGCAAGGTATCACATCCCACTCTACTCTTCACTTGTTTTCTCTCTCCTTTTCTCTTGCCTTTCGTCGCACCCAAACCCTTTAAACTCCATTTCCGGCAAGGAGTAGTTTCCATCGTTTGTCACTTACGCTTTTCATGCCTTAATAGCTGCCCTATGAATACTTAACCCCTTTACAAGCTGCCGTTGGAGTGGTGCAAAAGGTATATACTCACTCATAAATCTCTCTTTAAATCTATTAAACCAAAAACAGCAGCCATCAGTTGGGGGCCAACGGTTTTAGCTCGTAGCTTGATCATTTTCGGAACCTTTCTGAAGTTTGGCGAGTTGGTTTTAGGGTTTAAGGCCGACAATTCCAAAACACACCCATCCAAAGCTTACTGAGTTGTTGGAGCAATGCTGGCAGCAGGACCCAGCAATGAGACCTGACTTCTCCCAAATTATATCTATTTTGCAGAAAATAGCCAAAGAGGTTCTAGCTTGTGACACTCTTTTAACCTTTTTTTTCCAATTTTTTCTTCTCTTTTGTTGAATTTGCTGCTCGTGGAACAGGTTGGAAACGAAGGTGAGGAGCGCCGGAAGGAGAAGACGCCCGGACGGTTCTTCTCTGCCCTGAGACGTGGTCATTAGTGACGAAGTCATGCAAGAGGACGAGGAACGACACTAGAGATTAAGTTTTATTTGGTCGTGTGAAGTGACTTCAGTTGACGACACATGGTCACTTCAAACTTAATTGACGATTCTATATAAAGGAAAGAATACCTTGAGACACAAAATTGATTGCATTAAGTGGCCATTTTCGCATCATTTTGTGCATAGTTTTGTTAAATCTATATCTTTTAAACTCGGTTGGGGCCATAATTATAATTTCATGCTTTAGACTTAGAGTTTATTGTGATCTATATTTTAATTCGGCTGGATGGATCACATATTTAATATTAGGATTACAACGTTTTTTTTAGTGTTGTTTGAGTTACAAAATTTATTATTCTTAATTTTCGAAACTTTTTTTCCGATTCAATTTTTTTTGCAAGATTTTTCATGTAAATTTTGGATTCTGTATTTCTCATTTTTCAATTATTGTTCAAATAGTTGGTACAATAGATTCAAGTTCAACAACAAAGCTCTAATCAAACAAAAACTACATCAATGTGTTCATGTTACAACATTTCAATAAAGTCTTTAAAGTAGAGCGTTATGCAAGTGGAATGTTATTGGAGAATTTCTTACGACATCCCCATTCATTGCATGTAATTGGGATGTATTTACTTCAAAGAGCATCATGTATTACCCATACTAGGACTTTGAACTATAGGTGCTAGGTAGAATAATTGACCATGCCAACATTTATTAAGGCTTTAGGAGTATCAATTTCAATAGGATTTATGTTCAAAGTTCTCGCCTAAAAAGGTCGAAATACTTTGGAAAAAGGTAAACAAATTTGAAGCTCTCTACAAACGTTAAGTGAATGCATAGTAAGAAGGGTTAACATATTTTAAACTATTTAAAGCTAGCACATAGTTAAAATGGTCCACAGATGTAAGGAAATGGTCGACCCATTTAAGACTATGTTCAGTTTAAAGCTACACGGAAAAATGAAAATCACAACTACTGCCAAGAAAAATGAACCATTCAAAGTTCTAGGAGTAAACCACAATACATACACAAGATTGTGTTGCCAAGAGATTAGGGAGTAGGCCACTTTCGATATTCATGATTTATCTAGTTATTTGGTTGATTACAATGATAAAGAGAATATCCAACAATTGGATTTGAAGTCAAATTCTCATGATATGCCTTGCAACCATAACTGGATTAAGAGCAAAGGAACTTCTAGCAAGTTTTTTTGCACCTAACCTACCCTTTGTATAATTCATTTGGGAGTCAGACATTCTTAGTGAAGGATTCACCAATTCAAATTTTAGGATAAGAGTTTTTCGACAATATCACAATCAAGTTGGAGGGTTTCCCGACTGCATCTACAAGGATCTTGCTTGAGATGCAGTGCTCTTTTGAAGAAAAGGGTTTTATGATGAGTACCAATGGTATGTGAAACCTTAGGCCCTTCAGTGACGCAAAATAACAACTCAAATCACCAATTAATCAAGGATAAAATAGAAGAACTAGACTTTGATCGATTTAATTGAATGAAACTATAGTTATCAAATTAAGAGTTGACTCAGACTAAACTTATTAGCAAGAATTAAAACTATCAAGCAAAGAATTTAACTCAGAAAAACTCTTTGGCATGAAAATAAAGCTTTCAAAAAATAAAATTTTTCACACCGAACAACTCTCTCAACAAGAAAAAAGCTTATTTTTCATTTATTCACAAAGGTGTGCTTGATACTAGAATTATTATCTATAAATAGACTCCTAACCCTAAAATAAAGGTAAGTTATCTAATTATTCTTACATATAAAAGATCTCTAACCAAGGGAAAACTACCAACTACATAATCTGAAAATATCAAGCAATGGAATCAAATTGTAGATTTCCTTCGATAATTCAGCTTGTTTGAGTAGGTAAATGATGTCTGAATCAAGCTCATTCCCAAAATAGTGGGATGTGAGCTTCAAAATCATGAAGAATGTATTTTGCAATAAGATTTTAAAAATCATTGATTTTGCGAAATAATGGTCGTAGGCCATCTTGAATGCGAAATCTCTGAAAGTATTATACTCTTTGATTTCCTTTGATATTTCTTGGATTACATCACTTTGTGCTTGTAGGAAGCGGCCTAAGCTTATGTAATAAGTATTAAGAACGTCTTAAGTTATCCTTAGAGCCTTGTAGAGTTGCTACTATTATACGCTAGTTGTCACACACTACGGTTATATTATAATCTGTAAATTTTTATTAATGGTTTTATCGTTAATCTTAAGAATTTTATATTTATATAAAATACATTATGTTATTAAAAAATAAATATATGAAGTTAGAATATACAGTGTGTATAAAAAGTTATGTAATTTTTAAATTATCCTTAAGCGTTTAGGTCGTATTTGAGCCGGACAAGGTAGAATCGTTTATTTAACTCTACCTCTTTTATGAGAAGAAAACCTTAAGATATTTGTCTTCTCTCTTATGCCCTCCCTAACATTGTTCTCTTTACCCTCATAGATGAAAGGAAAGTTCTTTCTTAACTAAGAGTCCGAAATTTCAATCCTAGCATAGCCGTCGAACGACCAATCCACTGTGTTGATCATTCTTCGATTTTCCACTAAGTAAAACTTATCAAAATTATCACTGTGTCAACCTATACATAAGAAGTGTTGACAAATATACTTAATCTCTTAACTTAAATCAAACAGATTCTAAGAAGAGTTGACCCATCATTGGAAGTGTCGACTGTTCAATGAATAGACTGGTCTCTCAGAGGCGTCGACTGATCTACTCCCCCATCGTCTAGTTTTGATCCTTGAAAGCGTTTATTAATACATCGTGAATATATCAATAGTCAAAGGCTAAAACCTCTTATCAAGCATCTTTCAACTCCACCACGTCTACCTAAAAATGGGTATTCCTCGATCAATTATTATCACGACTCGAAACCGAACCTAGACAGACGTCAGGCCTAATGACCCGATTCTCGATGGAGTCTGACCACTGAGCCCGACGCTCGAGTATTCAATTGAAACAAACAGCGAAAGTCTTAAAATTTCATGCAAGTTCAAACATTTAATCAAAATAGTCAGATAACATACATAAAATATTTCAACCCAATAATGTACACAAGAAGTTTTACAATTTAAAATAATATACCGTTCAAATTTTTACAAATACAAATTGTAGAATTTAAACTTCAATATAAGTTTTACTAGGCCTTACTCGGGAATGATCCTGAAAACAAAGTTTGTAGCAAAAGAGGAGAGTGACTACACTCATTAGGGATTTCATTTTTTATTATTATTATTAAATCATAAGTAAATAACATCATGTTAAAATATATATAAACATGATTTTAAACCATCCATAAATATGTAAATGCACCTTGAAGTGCAATATAATTGATGTATATACATTCACTCTAAGGTGGTGACAACCATAATGTAAATACACAATGAGATGCGGTGCAAATGATGTGTATACATTCACTCTAAGGTGGTGGCAACCATAAAGACCCGAATCCGGTTTAGGGATTCGAAACCCAAGGGCAGACTTAGTCGTCCTTATTAACTATTTGTGCACGATAACTCACTCATGGTCAATGATGAATGTGCAATGCATATGCATATGATCAATAACAATAAATTGTAACAATAATAATAATAATATAAATGCAATTAAAAATTTCAAAATATTAATATAAAAACTCATATCTTTTAATTTCTTGTAAAAGTTAGGTTGAAATCAGTAATACTAAATCTGGATTTAGGTTGAATTAGAGAATCCTGCAATAATACATTTAGGTTTAGAAATTAATTTACATGTAATGTAAAATAAAATTATATTTGATTTAATCTAATTTAATTTCATTTAATTTAATTTAATTTAATTTTAATTTAATTTAATTGAATTTAATTCTATTTTAATTAAATAAAATTAATTTAATTTAATTCGGTTTTAATGGAATTGAATTCTATTTTAATTAAATCAAATTAAATTAAATTAATTTGATTTAATTCTGTTTTAATTTAATTTAATTTAATTAATTATATATTTTTATTTTTTATTATTATTATATTATTATTATTATTATTTTATTTTATTTTATTTTTCAGGTCAATGTCAAGGGTTGACTAGTCAACAATTGACCGGTCAAGGTCAACGATTGACTGGTTGACCACTCAATCAGGCCGGGTCATACTCACTGAGTTAGCCCATCGAGTTGACACATTGGTCTCCCCAACAAGTCAGCCTACTGAGTTGCCCAATGAATCGGCCTAATAAATTAATTTCATGAGGTCAACTCACTGGGTCAATCTAGTAGATTTGACCCACTGGGTTGGGTCAGTAGATTCGACCCATTGGATCGACCCCTGTCGCTTGCCGGACGGCTCTGTCGTCAGGTGATTTCCGGCCACCGTACACGGTGGCTCTCGAGACGGTTCTGTCTCTAAATTTATCTCAACTTACAAATATTGACAGAAAATACACCAATAAACGCTAAATGAGTATTTTCAACAACGAAAACTCACCGGAACGTCGTCGGAAGTCGAAAACCCACGGTGGTTTTTGATAAAACTCGCGGTTTCTAGGAATAAAGTTTCGTCACCCACTAATCTAGGTGCGAAACTCTTAGATCTAACCCTTTGAAGGTAGATCCGAGCCGAAACCACTCGGAACACGCCAAAAACCGAGATTGAAAAACTTGATTTCGACGTCAAGGGTCAAAGTATGATTTTCGCATGTCAAAATGTAGAGAAGAAGAGGAAGACAAAGATTTTAGAGCTAGAATCAAACGAAAACGAACGAAAACGAACGAATTTGGATCGGAGTTTTGTTGTTTCGAGAGAACAAGAGATGCGGCTGCTAGAAAGAGAGAAAAGAGGGAGATAGAGAAAGAAGAGAAAAATCTGTTAGATTTTTTAATTTTTAGTTTGTGAAATTACCAAATTGCCACGATGGTAATTTGATAAATAATTCCTTTTTTTTTCCTTAAATATTACAATTATAACATATCTACTACCCCTCTCTTCCCGTAGTACATACCAGTGACTAAAATCTAAGTCTAGTAATGGCTGAAATCTAAGTCATACGTATCTTTACCTAATCAAAACCAATTATTTAGTGCTTAATTTTGTAAGAAGGAAGTATGTCCTTCATGGCTACAACATTTGTGTCACTCTTTTGTACTTAATATATGTGTGGCATTCAGGGAATTCCAATCATTTACATGGGATGCCCGACACTTTTACTGATGCGGGCTGTGAAATAAACACAAGACTAAGTAACCCTGAAACGTTGAATATAGAGAATCTCTTCAAAGTACAGAGAATCTTTGATAAAGGAGTGCATATTGGAAGAAATATAAATTTTGATTAGGTTGGGAAAGATGTACGCAACACGCTCAACAGCTCCCCACTGCTTCTACGAATAGAGTGTTGAGCAATGAGAAAAGGAGGACAGTAGAAGTCACAAGTGGATGCTGAAATGCCTTGTTTCGTCTCCTCTGCTCACAGAAAACGTGGCGCTGGCTGTTATGTTGCCGTACTCCGCCGTAACTAGGTACTCCCCCAAGAAGCCCCGAAAGGTGTAGCTTCCATGCTCATCTGTCTCGCCCTCCATCTCGCCGCTCTCCCACTCTTCCAAAAGCCTATCCACCACGTCCCCACCCGGAAGATTCTGAAAGTTGCCCTCCGTTAAGCACATCTGGTAGCACCCCTCGGGATGGAGGGCAGTCCATAACATTATCCCGCTCACGCCTGGATGCGAGAATCCTGCCCTTAGCACCTCTTCTAGATACACGGCCTGCGTTGCAAGAAATTCATCGGAAGCCGTAATATACATTACGTTGCCTTGATCGAATTCATAGACTAAAGTTTTACCTGCGTTTCTCCGTCTAGTTTGCTGCTGATGTCCACTTCTGTCAACCAAATTGGGAGCTTTAGAGTGGCCAACTTATCTAGAATTGCTGTCATCAGAGGAATATTAGGGGCCGAAAAATGACCCTCCAGGCCAATTCCACTCATTTTTACGCCTCCAAGTTTGAGTTCTCGAAGCCTGTTAATGAACGTGTCCACAGTTGAGTTCACGTCGCTGCAAGTCTCCACCACATTGAACTCATTCATAAACAAAGTGGCAAGCGGGTCTAATTTGTGCGCTGTTTCGAAGAAATGTAAGCTCGCGTTGAGGCCCAGCCTTTGCTCGTAGAAGTCAAAATGAAGCATTTCGTTGTTCACGTCCCAGTGGATGAATTCCTCCTTGTATTTTCTCATCAGGCTTTGGATTCTCGAGTCGACGGCGGATCGTAGCTCTGCGCCGGTCAGGTTTCGAACCCAGGAAGGCGTATATTTCGGATCTTCCCAGAATATGTTATGGCCCCTCGCACTTATCTGGTTGGCTCGGATGAACTCTAGCATCTGATCTGCTATGGTGTAGTTTACAGACCCTGGCTCTGGCTCGGTAGCGTACCATTTGAGTTCGTTTTCAAACACTGCGGCGTTGAATCTCTTTACAAACCAGTTCTGGTCAGATTAGAAAGTTTTCCGTTAAGCGAGAGAAAGAGAGAGTTAAAATATAAGAATCGTCTCTGAGGGCTATTCTCTCATTCTCTGTCACCTGATATGGTAAGTTTCCGAGAATGGTCTTTGCAATGGCAGACCCAAATAGGAAGTCTTTTGACAACTGCTTCACGGAAATATCTGCTCCGGCCAACTGAGCTCCATATCGATCTGACACGTGGATAGTCACCGCCCGTTTCCTTTCCTGAAAGTCATGTACATCATCTTATACTCAAACGTTTTCAGCTTCTAAGCAGAAAATAATTAGCCTTGTTACTTCCACTAACGGTATTGATAATGTATTGCTGATTTGTTCGCCATTGTTGCTCGCTGAAGGGTTGCAGCGAAGCTTTTGCAATTGATACATTCACGGCTTTTCTGTCTGCATTCTGCGATCAACGGTTGTTTAATTCATCTGAGAACAATTTGTCAGGCTTTGAAGAAAAAACGATGCATACCTGGAAAGATAAAGTCGAAGAGTTGGAAGGAGATTTCAGAACGAAGCCACCCTTGAGAAAAGACCAACATCCACGTCTAGCCAACACTGATCCTATGCAATCAAAAGTCTGATCCACTGCCTCGAGGGTCGCTCTTATCAGAGCTTCTTCTGCACCTTTGATCTTCACCCAACCTGTATTCCCCACCCTCAAATCTTCAGTGTGGTTGGCGTTTATGGATGATAGAAGTTCTTAAATTGGAGAAAGCTTACTGGAAAAACTGTAATAGGAGTTGTGGGTGAGATTCGGCAGTGTGAAAGCTGGGAAGTATGTGACTCTCTGAGATTCACTAATCTTATATTGAAGAACAGGAACTTCCTTTTTAAGAATTCCTCCCTCGTACAGTGGTTCCTCTGGACGAAATACACACTGCTATTGATAAACTATGTAAGAAAGAAGAAGCTTTCTCGTGCAATTTCAAAAGTTTGTTTGAATTTTATCGACCTCGGTGTAAGCAGTGGAATCATACACTGGTCCATCTGCATTATCAACGCAAAACACCATAACAGTTATCAACGCCTTCCGCAAGAATACGAATTCAAAATACAGAAACAAAAACGAAGTAAGAGAGAGAGAGAGAGAGGCAGATTGTGAACCAAAGGACGCAAGGAGGGAAGGAAGGATGAGGAAGACGAGTAGGCAGCGGAAATGAGCTTTTCTCATGCTGTTTCGTCGGCTGAAAATGGTGAGAAGTGCTCGAAAACTGCAGCTGAATTGATCCTGAATCCCTCAGCAAATCAAGTGGGGAAGAAGATGAAGTCGAAGAATGGCACGTAAAGACGAAGCACTTTTTGAGATTGAGGAAGGATGGTGGGCATCACAAGGCATTGACAGAAAAAATAAAGCCCCGTGCTTCCTCACGAGCCATATAAGAACAAGCACCTCACGTGATCGCATGTAAATGACGCCTCCTCGCTGGCTTTTTTATAACTCATTCTCTGACCCTTGACTAGGTTTTTAAGTTTATAACCCACGTGCGATTTAGCCGCTAAACATTTTGCTTCTAAAGTAATCCAAATAGACGCTTCGCCTTCGAGGGGTGCTCTAGTTTGGTCTCCCATTGGGTTATTTTAGAATAAAAGTAAGAAAGAACAAGGTTGTTGCTGAGTTCCAAAAGCCTGGTCCTACCTAGGCATGCGCGGGCTGTAGAACTCAGCAAAGCGTACCTCCAGGACCATGCCTCCATTTTCTGAATAGTTAACCTCATCACAGAGCTGTACAAAAAACTAGTGTCGGGAACACTAGTCTATTGAGAAAGCCGGACAGTTGGGAGATGTTCTGCAAAAATATACAAATTTTTCTGGGATATATATTTTTCAACTTTGAATTTAGTCATATTCAAATTGCACTGCCCTTCTTGTTTGTTGCCGAGGCATAGGTACATTGTAACGATACAGATAACGGATAACTGATGAGAAAGATTCAAGTTACTCATATTGCCCATGATATTTGCAACATCGACTTTGTATCGCGAATCAAGAAGCAACCAATCTCCCAATCAAAGAACATAATTCATTATGAGAGATAAGATGACCAATGACTCAACTAAGAAGCTAAACAAAATCTTACACATTTCAATCACTATGATCAAAGATAAATAGCTGCCCCAAGACCACGATCCAAGGGAAATATATGGTGGTCAAAGATACGAAGCATTGATGGAATATGATGTGAACAGTGCATGATTCAAGAGAAATGACATGGGAACGGTTTAAGAAAGTGTTTCAAGAATATTAATCACATTACAAGGACGTGTAAATCGGTAGAATTCTATAATTTGGTCGAATCAAATAAGATTCTAAATATTCAAAAATTCGAAACGTTGTTTAGTTTTGGATCACACCTTGTCAATACAAAAGAACACAAAGTACACCAATTTGTTCAAGATGTAGAAATATGTGACAGCATAAAGATATCTTGAACAAGAGACATACTGATGTTGTCACGCCCCAAAAGGTACCCGAGACAGAACGAGGAACGACCCGGCCCAAAAGGGACAGACCGTCCAACCTTTTTTCGCTTAGATCCAAGTAAATAAATTAAAGCGGAAGTCTTGTAAGCTCAAATCAAATAATAAAATATTCAAATGAGACATTCAATTGATATCAATCATCAATTAATGTTCCAATAAACCAAACCGCATCAAATTAGAAATAACAAAGTTCAACTTGTAGTCAACCTTAAACAATCAATTGGGTCCTTGAATAAAAAAAAAACGTGAACTAAAGAGAAATCTCTCACTTTACTCTTGAACTTGGAGTTGAGGTTCGTCCTGAATATTTCCTGAAAGGGGGAGTCGTTTTGGGGTGAGTCAACTAAACTCAATCGGGATATAATTTTATATTTAATAATCCATAAACAAAACAAAACATTGAATTGAGCATAATCACAAATCAAATCAAAACAATAGATAATATCAAAATCAAAATCAAAATCAAAATCAAAATCAAAATTAAAATCAAAATCAAAATCGACACTCGGCGGTCGCAACCAATAACCCTGATCAGGTTTGGTGATTCGAAACCCAAGGACACGGCACATTCAGCTGTCCTATTACCCATTTCACAATTTAATAAAATAGGCATGCTCGAATTCACAATTTCAACAAAATATTTTTAAAATAATTTTGGGCATTCATATCATAGAAAACATAAAATTAATCTCAACCTTTAACTAGACCGTTAGAAATCCACAATACCGAATAACAACCAAAGAGCCTCGACAATAATGTTTCCACCGATTTCCTCACCAAATCTTCAATTCAAGAAAATTTTATGTATTCTTCTCAAATATTCCTCCTTGGCTGAAACTAAAATTCCGAAATCAAATTTCAGGTTTTCTTTCACAAATAATTGATCAGGTTATATTTACATGAGAAATAAACGTACCTAGGAAGCGTTTTCGTTCGGAGATAATGAAATTTGCCAAAACTCTGAGTTGATCGGCTAAGAATGGTTAGTATTTGAAGATGATGGGTTGGGAGAGGGAGAAAATAAAAAAGAGATAGGGAAGAAGGGTTTTGTAAAAGAAAGGAAATAATGATTTCCTAAATTAAAGATGGAGAGAATGAGAAGACGATCGGGGAGAAGGGTTCTATAGAAAAAAAATATATAATTTACTAAATTACAGAGGGAGAGATAGAGCTGCCGTCGAAATTAGGTATAGAAAAGGAAAAATAAAGTTTTTGAAATAATGAGAAAAAAAAAAAAGAAGATAATTTAGACTTTTTCTTCTTTTTATTTTATTTAGATTTTACCGATGTACCAACAACCACAACCAGGGTGAGTGTGGTCAATGAAAGTAGGAAGGTAAATGGGTGAGGGTGGTTTTTGGATGATTAAGGGCGGTGGTTGCACGGCCTAAGGTGCTTCTGGGGCTAAAAATGGAGGGGAATACTTTCATAGGAGATGGCTAGAAACTCAAAAGAAAAAAGGGAAGAAAGACAAGGAGCAAATGGGAGTTCGCTCGGAGGTGAAAAGTGGGGGGTTCGAGCTGGTTAGGTCGAGGAAGGTGCGCTTGGTGTAGCTCATAGTGCTCCAGACAAAACGCAACAGAGGAATCACCAATGGGGGAAAATACAACCTCATCTACAACTCCACCACATAGTGGATGGAGGCTGCAAGATAGGTCTAACAATCCCTTAGCAAGAGCAATCTTTTTCTTCTTTTACAGATTCTGTAAAGTTACCTATGATTTCCCTTTTCACTTGCTTCCATTTTCATGATTTTTACCGTTGTTTTCTCTCTTTCGATTGTTTTCCCGAAATTCCCTTCTAGGGCTCTCTATCGTTGTCCTGCCTAATCATACACATCTCAGCTTCCAAAATCCTGTAACCATCTCTCAAGCACTTGTTTCTCTTTCTATTTCAATGTTCTTGAAATGAAAGAAAAGGACTACTCGCCCACTGCCTCTGCCAGCCATCATTGATTTATCTTCTTATTTTATCCCTTTGATTCTATTTTCTTGTTGTTCTATGTTCTAGTAAATGCCAAGGAAATGCGTTTGAAAGAAAAAGCCTTGGTCAGCAAAAAGGAAACAAAATACATAAAAATTAGAAGAGAAGAAGAGAGAGAGAGGAAAGTGCATTTTATCTTATTAATTGGGTATTTATTTTTAATAGAAATATATTTTTCGCTTACCTTTTTCTTCAATCTATTCACCCCAAAACCCTAAAACCCTAGAAGATTCTCTCTTAAAAGTTACAAGCTGGGGACACAATGCAGTGTTGGAATTGCTCGCGGTGGAGTGTTTCGTGCATTTTCCTTTCTCTCGAGAGTTGTGCATTTGGCCTGTGAGAATTGTTTGTTGGGACTTGGCTCATTTCTTTCATGCAAACTATACTTCATTGGATTATAAATTTTAAACATACTTCATCATTATGCGACTAAGTCCATTTGCTTGGTGGGAGTTGTTGGGAGTCTTTCGCTGTTTACTCTATAGTCTTTGGATGAGCCATCAAATGTTTGATCCTGTATTTTGGGTGCGAAAAAAGATCATTAACTTTCAAGTACAATTTCCTCACCACTGTATTGTAGATAGAGGAGTGCAGAACTTATTGGAATTTTGAATATAATAATTGGTATCCTTTGGAATTCAAAACTCTCAACCACATTATGGTCTAGTATGTCAAAGGTTTCTAAAACCATCAAATGCATTATATGAAATTTAAGATTGCATTTACATGGTTAATGAATACATGAAACTTCCCATTTAATTAACACCTCTTCATATTCATAGTCTCTTGATGGAAGGGCCTATAAATAGGAAGTGAATTTGTTGTTTGAGGATCAATCTATTTCCACCTATCTCATAGAGAAATACACCATCATTGAGAGATAGAAAGGATTAGTAGAGATCTTCAAGAGAGAAAGCGACAATCTCGGTTTAATCATCAATGGCCGGAGGTAACTCGATTCTTTTCCGCACTTGATCTAAATGCTTTATTTTGTTCTTTAGTAAGCATGTTAGATTGATTTCATTATTTAATCTAACAGAACTGACCTAGGATTGTAGGAATTGACTAGACCAGCCGGTTTGGTACGATTTAGGCTTGTTATGGCATGTGTAAAGACCGGGCACGGTTTGAATATGAAAAACTGGGTTCCACGATCCAGATCCAGTGCATGGTTTTGTTTTTCACGATTGGGTTTTCTGCTGTTTTTTGGGACGTTTTTTTTAATTTTAAGTACTTTTTTGAAGAGTGTTGAGCTGGTTGGTTTGATTTGTGAATTGCACTGTTAGTTTTGTGAATTGTGCTGTTGGTTTTGTTATTTCTGTTCATGTTTCTTCCTGTTTGATAAAAAAGGAAATACATTTGGCAAAATATTTGTGCTGCTGTTTTTATTTTAATTTTTATTATTAAAATAGTGTAACCGATCGGAACTGGATCGTGGAACCCAATCCAGTCATTGAGAGGTCCCATATTTGAATAGTTGTACACAGTTTGAAATTTATCTAACCGTGGATGCTGGTCCAGACCCATCTTGTGGTGAAACTAGACCAGACCGTGCTCTCCCTGAATGGCTCAGCTCATCCAAGATCCATTAATGCAGTTGTGGCGGGGCTGCGCTATCTTGAAGGCTGTGAGCGATCTGGGAGTTGATTCCCAATGACAGCGCTGGTGCAGGGCTTCCATGTCTTTGTGCTCCACAATGTTATGTTATGGTGTGGAAAGAGTGTAGGTCAGCTAGGCAATTCACAAAGACAAGGCGGATGTTTCCAAATGGGACGTCTACGAGGTCTACGTGAATCCATGCGCAAAAAACAGAGGATTGGAGTGAGAGCAGGTGAAGCGTCGTCTCCTTCCATGTTCATGCGACCTCTGCACCAACTCTTTCTCCACAAAACAAATGAGCGACCCTCTCTCTCATGACCCACCCTCCCTCTCTACCCTTCTCTTTTCCTCCCGTACTCGGACTCTAGCAATTGCTATTCTTCTCTCTCCCCCCCTTGTGGTAGAGATTCATCTTTATCCCCAAGTGTCTGTAGGTGCCCATCTTCTACGATTCTCCATAGAATGATTGTTGGGATTTGCTCCCAGCTTGCCGTACAGATTCATGGGCAGTCTCGACCTTATTGTTTAGTGAAGAAATACGTCGTTTACAGAGAAACTCCATGCCCCCCAATGCCACCTTTGCTTTCGAGTAAAGTTTGAGAATGCCCATAAACTCCATATGGACGTGCCTAAATTAAAATAAACTTGACTGCAGTGTCCTGGTTGATATACATTGAATTCGAGGCGTCAATATTTTGATAAAATATTCATAGAAATACTTATTTATATTTTTTATTAAAATCACTATACTCTAATTTTGTGTGTGTTATTTTATTTTTTATGAATTTACCAATTTCAATTGCAAAATTGTCAATTATGTGTTAGAGAGCGAAGGCCCGACATCCAATTTCCCATCGAGAATCATATCAAGTTTTCCCGTCTAATTAAAAATTATAATGTGTGCTCTGACAGAACAGGTTACTAATGTCCAATAATGGCGAGCTAACCCCTTCTGATGGCTACTGGTATCTACAGACGACACTTAACTTTCTACTTCAAGATTAAATGAGTTCATTTACTCTAAGCTGACTTGAGATGCTTTGCTTAGTATAACTTGTTAGATTAGGTGGAGAAACGACGTCGGTGGAGTGGTGGTGCCCGTGCCAAGGTCTTAATTATTATTGTAATATGGGAACAGATGTAGGGGCATTTAAGGAAACCAATGTTTATTTAAAGGGAGCGCACGGTCTTTCCTCAACCAAGCTAGAAGCCTAGAGCTGGGAAAGTCAAGCAAGTCCGCTCCGAGTTTAGTTTCAGCGACATGGCGATGGCTTTCAAGATGGTATCATTCGCTCCTTCTTCTTCTTCACATTTCTTTTCGATCGTTTCCCAGAGCTGCGCTTGTTTATGTGCAGGCGACGACTGGAATGCTGGTGACGGATGAGTGCAAGAATTCCTTCATGGAAATGAAGTGGAAGAAGGTGCATCGATACATCGTCTTCAAGATCGACGAAGGATCCAAGCTTCTCATTGTTGACAAGGTCGGAGGAGCCGGAGAAAGCTATCATGATCTCACTGCTTCGCTGCCGGACGACGACTGTAGATACGCGGTTTTCGACTTTGATTTTGTGACTGTCGATAATTGCCGGAAAAGCAAGATCTTCTTCATTGCGTGGTGAAATAACTCTACCTCCTTCTACTCTTTTCCTGAGCGGTATCACCTTTCGTTGTGATTATGGAACTGTCGTGCAATTTCAGGTCACCGACAGCGTCGAGAATCAGGGCAAAAATACTGTATGCGACGTCCAAAGATGGGCTGAGAACCGTGTTTGACGGCATCCATTACGAGGTTCAAGCAACGGACCCGACGGAGATGGAATTCGGCGTGATCAAAGAGAGAGCAAAGTAGAGGGCCATGTTTTGCACTAATAACTCCGCCCAGATGAGATAATCACCCGGCCCTTTTACTTCTGTTACGTGTGACTAATTGAAAAGTTAACCTCTAATTGAAAGAATGAAGCAGCTCCTAAGGCGTGGGATTGTGTAGCCTTTTATCGGTAATATAAGAGCCTGTTCGTGTTCTTTCTCATATCATGCTCTGATTTGATGAAAATGGTATATGATTCGTCTAAACGAGTCTAACCAAGTGAATCAAGTATGTCGGTAGCTCCAACTTTAAATGGTTAAACCTATCCCACCCTTATATTTTGCTATACAATATAGCCGTTTTTTACTGCTAAAAGAACCAGATGGTTCAGTCTTGGTTTTAAGAATCAAATGAAAACCTAAACATCCTACGTAATTGTAACACTCCGTTTTGAAAATCCTTGAGACATTTAGAGTATTTTTTTTAATACCTTATTTCTTTTAAAACTCATTGCCAATAATAAAATCATCTTTGATTACAACAGAAAACTAAAATACATGAACCCATCTTTAATTAAATGATAATTTAAAATCAAACATTTTTATAAACACTCATAATTTACATTAAAAAGTTATCAAATACAGTTATTACAAACCATACAAAATAGTTATTCAAAAATATGTTTCTTACAACCTATTTTATAAATTATATCATACTTTTAAACTTTGACTTAAAAACACTTATTTACATTACATGAAAAATCATGCTCACTGGTCATCCTAGCACTAATAACCCAAATGCTCGCCATAGATACCCTTCATCATCAGTGATTATCATCAGTTAACATGTCATGCACTTTTGTAAAACTATGCAATTTCATTTCGATTGTGACATTCATTCTTTTATTTAGTTACTGTAGCTATAAGATTATTGTGAGGCGAACTATGATGGGAAATTGAGACAATCATCTCAAATCTCTCATCAACAACAAACTGTTACATGGATTCATGAATCTTCTTTTGTTCTTTCTTTGTATCATGTTCTGTTGTCGATGAAAAATCATGCATGAGAACTTCATTTTAGTTATTTTAAGTAAAACATGATGCATGATTCATGTACAATGCTTAATAAACAAAACATGCATTTATCATATCTTTGATTCTAACAAACAATATCAACCAAACACACAAACAACCCTCAAATGAATTGAGGTCGGTGTATTATGAATTACACCCCAAGCAGTCCAATATATCAAAGCATTAACAAACAATAATCTTAATCTTTATAATGTAGTCCCACTTAAGGGCCAATCACAAACATCATAATCTTACCTTAGGTCCTTAGCTTCAATATAATCACTTGATCACTTAACCTTCACCACTTAGCAATATGGTAATCCTAACAAAATAAAAGAGAACACAATTCAAAGTCTTGGAAAAATATCTTGTTTTGTAGTAACTTTCAACTGCTGTAACTCGAGCTACACCAATCCAATAAATTCGATTCAGGTGGCATAATTCTTCTTAGGATGTCTAATATAAATCATTAGAACAGGTAAGATCCATTTGACGATCATAAATTATTGGTAAATCTCAATTTCCCAAAACTGTTCAAAACTATACTTTTCAAGTTACTACTACAAAACAGAAACTTCAAAATTCTATATCTCGAGTTCTACTTATCCGAGTGAGACAAATTAGGTGTTTATTTAATCCATAGGATGTCTACTGCAATTCACCAGAAGACGTCAAAATCATTTGAGATCTCTAAACTTATGTTATATATCTAACCCTAAAACTGCTCATAATGGTCCGATTTTTGCATCACTTTATATTAAACTTCACCAATATGCCAAATTCACCATTACGAACCTTACCCTCATCTTAGAAATGATATTAGGGTAGAAGTGAATACCTTAGAGCAGAGAAATTCGAATCAAAATCTTTTGGGTCGAAGCTTCTCTCCTTTCTTCCTTTTCTTGCTTCTAGAGTACACTAAACTCACTTTAAATACACTAATTCTTCACAAACTCTTTAATCCACCAAAACATCTTCACTTGATCTTCCAAAGATTGAGAAATATGGAGAAAAGCCGAAGAATTTCGTGGGTTTCTCTGTAAATGAAACTCTCTAATTAACTTAAACATTTGAAGAATCTAAAGAAGGTGGAGGTGACACTAAATAGCATGAGGTGTCACCATTAACTTAATCCAAATCTTTAGTTGCTCATTTAGTAATCCAATCATAATTCAGCATATTCACATTATCATTATCCAAAGTGAAAAAAAACATACATATACACTACACGACACAAAAAGTGTGAGTGTTACAATAATGAAAAATAAGTGAGAGGGGAGAAGAGAAGAGGATTAGCATTAAAAGAGAGACGTAATTATGAGGAGAAGAAAAGGAGACTCCTCTTTATCAGAGAAGAACACAGGACCACAATAAAGAAGGCAGTCTTTAAGCATCCGACGTCAGGACCTTTGAAAAAAGCCTCCCTCCATCTCCACCCACAATAATTCTTCTCCTGGCGAGTATTATTCAAGAAATTTAATGAACTTTCGCCAACAAGATTTCGTCGTTGTTGAATTTCCGATCAAATAATCACAAACTTAATTGTACAAAATCATGAAATAGAGTTGAAGTCTATTATTAGTGTTGTCGTGTGCAACGATTATTGAATATGAAACTCCACCTTATAGATGTTTGGAATAATTTTAATAAGCCATGTTGTTACTGTTTACTTAGGCACCAATCAAGTTTTACTTCTCTTTACAGCCGGCAAGTATATCCGAATGTTTCGAATCGAATGGTGTTCTTCACGGAATTTTACCTTCAGCGACTAAGTTGGTTGGTTTCGGGATTTCCTACACCCTACATCCATTCTTTCGCAAGAGCATAATAAAATCAACTCATAAAAAACAGTTGTATCATTGTCACATGGCCTACTCAAGGTAGATTGAAGTGAAATGGTACCAAGATGTTAGGATGGTGGAGAAGAGGATTCCAAAAAGCACTCTTACCCGTTATATATGACGAAATCAAGAATCTATTTCGTTGTAATTTGTTTCTTTGTAGATTATACATCTTTATTAAATGAAATATACCAATGAAAGATGTTATGCAACTTTCAAGTTTAATCTGTCATTTACCATTTCTAGAAAAAAACACAAAGACGTGGAAGGTTGTCATAAATTCCTACGAAAAAAACACACACTCCATTGTTATATCCTAATGTTCCAAATGGAGAGAAGGATTTTTAGGATTTTTGTAAATGGACGAAGACATACCCAAGAGTAGGAAACATGCTATACTATAATGAGAAACTTAAAATTCCAACCTCCACATGTAGCAAAGCAAAGGTAAGGCTGGAACAAAACCAACCCACACCAATATATCGTCTTGGATCATAATTTTTTAGTTCAGTTCTTATCAGTCTTGATCATATATAGTCCTTATTTTGGTCATAAAAATTTAAGACCATGATATGCTAATTTGGTCTAATTTTAAGACCATAATATGGTGGTTTCGATTCTAGCCTGGTCCGGACCATGATCACATCTAGTCAAAATTGACGGTCAATAATATAATAGATAATTTCGATAAAATGTGTGTTGAAAATTTTTATAAAATTTAAAATTTAATGATCTTTTGACTATTTTAATTTTTTTATTTTATATTACATGTTCTTTTATCAATTATTAGTTATTTTGTATAAATTATATTACTTTGGATATTATTATATTGGGTAAAAATCAAATTTGGGTATGAATTTTTAAAAAACTTTTTTCGGGCTCCTCAATGTTCCAAAAGGGTCAGTGCTTTCGTATCAGACGTACTCATCCTTATTCGGACGTCCGATACAAATACAATGACCATTCTTCGGACGTTTGATATAGACGCACTAACCATCTTTCGGACGTCCAAACCATCTTGAAAATCATATTTTTTTAAAAATACTGACAAATTGTGAGATACTCTTATTAAAAAGTTTTATATCTCTAAGAATGGTCAGTAGCTCGAGCAACCGGTGGCTTTGTACGACGAAGAATGCGGACAAAGCAGAAGAAAATGAAGAAAATAAGGATTGAGTATATTTGCCAACTTATGGAGATTACGAGCCGACATGAAAACGTGCCTATGGGAGAAGATAAACCAATCTATGGAAACATTCTACCGTTTGATAGCGGATATGAGATAGACATTCAATATACATCAGACGTGACAAATATGCGCCACCCAACATAGACGAAGATGATGCGAATAAAGTTTTAAGCTTGCCTGCAACAGCCGAGAGTGAGTTTTATCTCAGAAAAAAGGTATAAATCTATTAAAGATTTAAAAAATGAAATTACTCAAAATGTCTTGTTAAACGGATACGAAATCAGCTTCAAAAGAAGTGATCTTAAGTAAATAGCACCAATGTGCGTAGAAGAATGTCCATGACGCCTTCATGTTTCAAAAATGCACGGTGAAAAAATGATTCAAATAAAAACATTCATTGATAGTAATATTTGTGCTCTAGTCTTAGAAAATCGACTTGCATCGCCAAGATGTGTGACTACTACCTATGTTGATAGGTTCAAGAGTTAGCTTATGTGGGAGACCTTATCTATCATCGAGATCATATGGAATGATCACAATGTTGTCGTAACAACGAGTGTTGCAATTAAAAGTCGGCTAGAAGTGCGTAGGTTGAATGAAGGATTTGGCGATGAGCAATTTCAATTTCTTTAGCAATATGCAAACGAGCTATGACAATCCAACCCTAGAAGCAAAGTCGGCATCCAAGCACAATTGTTGTACTTCACGGGTGAAGGAGCCGTTTCTGAATTCGAATGAATATATATGTGCATGTTCGCCTGCATGAGAGCAATCGTCGAGCGCTGGACTCTATCCTATTGCATATGCAGTAGTAGAGTCGGAGAGTGGAGATACTTGGAGTTGGTTTCTCCATCAACTAAGACAAGACTCTAATAGTCCGAATGAGTTTGGGTGCACCGTAATATCAGACAAACAAAAAGAACTTGTGAATGCAGTTCATGAGAAGTTCGGTGGTGTCTATCATAGATTTTGTCTCAGACATTTATACGTCAATTTTAAATAAAAAGCTTTCTTGGAGAAATATACAAAGTTTTTTTTGTAGAGGGTTGCACATGTCTCGACCGAAGACAAGTTCGAAAGACATGACAAGGATGCACTGTCATAACTCATTGGCCACTAAATATATACAGGGCATCCTACTAAAATATGAGTAGCACATGTCTTCTCGTCAACTTTAAAATGTAATATGAGTTTGAATAATCTTAGTGGTTCATTCAACTACGTTATCCTTCAAACCAGAGACAAATCCATCATCACAATCCTGGAGATGATATGAAAATTCATCTCGATCCGTATTGTGAAAAGACATGAGAAGATGCTTGGATCTGCAGATATGCTATGCCCAAGAATAAAGAAGATATTAGACAAATTGACTCGAGATGCAAGAAATTGGAGTATTATTTTTTCAGAAAATGCTTTGTCTGAGGTCACCTGTGGTAGCAAGCAATTCATCGTCAGTATGGGTCATGCGACCTACAACTGTTACAGATGAGAATTAACAGGGATCTCGTGTGTCCATGCTATCTCCGATATGCAGTGGATGCGAGCACCAATCAATAACTACGTTTATTGATTCTATCATCGAGATACGTACCTTAGTATCTATTTATTTTACATTTCACCAATTGTTGAATGAGACTTGTGGCCATACAATTCTACACGATTTGGTTTATTAATGCCTCCAACAATTAGACATAGACCTTGTAACCGAAGAAGAAAAGGACCAAGTACGTTGATGAGCCCCAACGTAGTTGCACCTCCATGAGTCGAAGAATCGGAACGGTGCATTGTGAGACATGTGGTAGGAGCGAACATTACAAAAAATCATATTCTGAGAGAGCATCAACCTCAGTCACACTACGATCTGATGCGGAGGAAGAGATGTTCATAAGATTCAATAGTGTCTCACAAGGGTCCCGAATTAACCAACCAGTTTCAATTTCAGAACCCGCCTAAAATCTAGAATCTTGCTGAAGGTGGCTAGCCTGGCCGAAATTGGAAACCCGAAAATGAAAATTGTAATTATATTGTTCTTACTTATAATGTAAATTGAGTTGTATATGTCATAATGTCAAAAGTATCACTTGAGTTTTGAATTTATAGATTTTTTAGGGGGTTCGAATGTCCCAAGGTGGGTCAGTGCATTCGTATCGGACTTCCGAAGGAAGGGTAGTGCGTCCGACACAGACGCAGTGATCCTCCTTCGAAACGTCTGAGGAGCCTGAAAAAGAAATTTTTAAAACTCAAGCTCGATTTGAGCTATTTACTTAAAACTCTAACCCAGATTTGATTTTTACCCTATTAGATTTTATTAATTTAAAATTATTTATTTTATTTTATTGAAAAAATCAAAGGTGGGACAATATCAAGATTGAAGTTTTGCTCTCGTCCTAGTAACATTCAGTTATGATCTTAATATATTGGCATGTTCTTATTGTTTTTCAAAAGCCAAAATAGACAAGCCCACGTCGACTCTTAATGAAAAATACTTTTGTCAATCAAACAAGTTGCCTCCAAATTGAGTTGTAACAAATAAAAGGATTCCAGGGAAGAGAATAGCTACTCAAGTGTGAGTCAATACGTTATAAACCCTGTGGCTCTTTCAACTTGATGCTCCATTAACGATCATCATCTCTCACAAATCATTGCACAGCAAAGAGATTGCCTCTTTCATAAGCATTTGAAGAGAGTAAATGTTTAGAAGCCACAATATTCGACTCGTGTAGGCATGCATCTCAGCTAAAGCTAAGAAATACAGATGAGACCAACCAGAATAGTTGATCTGATACGGCTGTAAACATGGTTTAGCAGACCAAACACAAACCCTGACTTCCAAATTTAACATTTATGCTTCAATTATCAACAGTATCAATGTGAATACACAGAAAAATCAACATATTTTCCATGGCAATCCTGTAGGAAACAAGGTTCATGGAGCAACCGACTTGCTTTAATAATTAACATTACGAGTGTTCAAAATCAGACCGGACCATGACCAAAAGTTTTAATTAATTTTTTTAAAATTAAAAATATATTTTGGGTTATTCAATAAAAAAACAGCATGCTTTGAGTTGATTCTCGAATTTAATAATGTAAACCCATAAAATTACTACCTAACATAATCTTAATTAAATCTTTCTTTTTCTATTTTTCATCTTTTCAATATAAAATATATTTACTTTGATGAATGTAATGCAGGATCTATATTATTAATTCTATTTTTTGTACGTGCTCTAATTTAAATTCTTATATTTTAATCGAGTTAATTTATTTTTAAAAATATTTCATGAGAAGACCCCAACTGGACCAAGAATAAAATTAAATATACAATTCAATCCTGTTTCGATTATAATAATTTATTGGCTAAAAATTAGTTTAAAAAATTTAACTTAAATATTATTGTTCAATCATAATTTTTAAAAACACCAAACTGAGAAATTGAGAGGTGGGGACTCTGGGAGGATCATCACTAATCCCTGGGTTGCGGGATAGCCCTGCCCGAACAATCTAACGGCCGAAGTTTGGCCATCACGGATCACCATCTCTAAAAGCATCACAGTCGTTTCATCAAAAAGCAAGCCGACAACGCGAAGGCCCATCTCTTTAAAGCTTCTCTCTCTTTTCTTTCAAACGCCAGTCAGGATGTGGATGCGCTTTCGCCTTCGGAACGACGACGTTCGATGCCTTCAAAAGCAAAAGAACATTCCTTGAGGCCCCAACCTCCATTCTACACACGTTCTGTGCGAAATAACGTCTTCACTGCACCTCTCACTAATATTTGATTAATTATCCTTAATTTTGTATCACGCCCCACTCTCGGGCTTGCTTCATAAACCTACTCTCCACTCTCACTCTCCACTCGGTTCCTCTGTCTCGCCTCTCTAATGGCCGCTTTCCCTTCCATTTCCCCCCTTTCTCTCTTCCTTTGCATCTTCCTCTTCCCCCCATGTCTCACGCTTTCACCGGATCTGCCTGCCAATACCTTCATTTTGCGCATCGATTCCCACTCCAAGCCTTCCGTTTTCCTCACCCATTACCACTGGTACACTTCCGAGTTCGCCCAACCATCGCAAATCCTCCATCTCTACGACACTGTCTTCGATGGCTTCTCCGCAACTCTGTCGCCGGATCAACTCCGTTCCCTCCGTGAAAACCCTTCTGTCCTCGCCGTCCTCGAAGACCGTCGCCGTCATCTGCACACTACCCGTTCCCCCCAATTCCTCGGCCTTCGGAACCAGCGCGGTCTATGGTCCGATTCCGATTATGGGTCCGACGTAATTATCGGCGTCTTTGATACCGGGATTTGGCCGGAGCGCCGCAGCTTTTCCGATGTGAATCTTGGCCCAATTCCAAGTCGGTGGAAAGGGCTTTGCCAGACTGGTGTTAAATTCACTGCTTCCAACTGTAACCGTAAAATTGTTGGCGCAAGATTCTTTTCCAAAGGCCACGAAGCAGGCAATATCGGGGGTCCGATTGTCGGAATCAACGAAACGGTTGAGTACCGTTCGCCAAGAGATGCCGACGGCCACGGTACCCACACGGCGTCAACCGCAGCAGGACGGTATGCGTTTGAAGCAAGCATGGAGGGGTATGCTTCGGGTATTGCCAAGGGCGTGGCTCCAAAAGCCCGTTTAGCGGTTTACAAGGTTTGTTGGAGAAATTCTGGCTGTTTTGATTCAGATATTCTCGCGGCCTTCGACGCCGCAGTTAATGACGGCGTCGATATCATTTCCATTTCAATCGGCGGCGGTGATGGTCTTTCGTCACCGTACTATCTTGATCCGATCGCAATAGGATCTTATGGCGCTGTTTCAAAGGGGATCTTCGTTTCCTCTTCTGCTGGTAATGATGGACCCAATGAAATGACAGTCACGAATCTCGCACCCTGGCTCACTACTGTTGGAGCCGGCACTATTGACCGCAATTTCCCGGCAACAGTAATGCTCGGCGACGGGCGTAAAATTGCCGCCGTGTCACTCTACGCCGGAGCTCCGTTAAATGGTAGTATGTATTCTCTGGTTTATCCAGGGAAAAATGGAATTCTTTCAGCTTCCCTCTGTATGGATAATTCTCTCGACCCTAACGTCGTCCGCGGTAAAATCGTGATCTGCGATAGAGGAAGTAATCCTCGTGTCGCGAAAGGCCTGGTTGTGAAGAAAGCTGGAGGAGTGGGAATGATTCTTGCAAATGGCGTGAGCAATGGCGAAGGACTAGTAGGTGATGCACATCTTCTTCCTGCTTGCGCGATAGGCTCAGACGAAGGAGACATAATCAAGGCATATGTGACTTCATCAAAAACTCCGACCGCCACAATTGCTTTTCAAGGTACTGTTATTGGCATAAAGCCTGCTCCGGTAGTGGCTTCGTTCTCCGCGAGAGGCCCAAATGGATTGAACCCTGAGATTTTGAAGCCGGATTTGATCGCGCCGGGGGTAAATATTCTCGCCGGTTGGACTGATGCTGTCGGTCCGACTGGTATGGATTCCGACACAAGAAAAACAGAGTTCAACATTTTGTCTGGGACGTCAATGGCTTGCCCTCATGTAAGCGGCGCTGCGGCTTTGCTCAAATCCGCGTACCCAGATTGGACTCCGGCTGCCATAAGATCTGCTATGATGACGACTGCGAGCGTTATTGACAACGGACGCCAACCAATGACCGAGGAATCCACGGGAAAGCCATCTAATCCTTACGACTTCGGTTCCGGCCACGTTAATCTGGGTCTGGCAATAGATCCTGGACTCGTCTATGATATTACAAACAGCGACTATGTGAGATTTCTATGCTCTATTGGATACGGGCCAAAGGTGATACAGGTTATCACTAGAACCCCGGAGAAGTGTCCGGAGAGGAAACCACTGCCGGAGGACCTGAATTACCCGTCGATGGTAGCACTGTTTCCCAGTTCGGCGGCAGGTGCGTCGACCAAATCATTCATTCGAGAGGTGACGAATGTGGGTCCTCCGAATTCGACTTACAGGGCCAAAATCGAAGCTCCAAAGGGAGTGGCGGTGAAGGTAAAGCCGGCGAAGCTAGTGTTCAGTGAAACGGTGAAGAAGCAAAGTTTTGTGGTTACAATATCTGGGGATAGTCGGAAAGTGGCGATGGGGGAAGCGGGAGCGGCTTTCGGGTCGTTGAGGTGGGTGGATGGAAAGCACGTGGTGCGGAGCCCCATCATCGTGAGTCAAAGAGATTCATGGTGAAGCTTGGAAAGGGTAGGAAGTGAAAGAGACGAGCAGGGCCAGAAATGGGATCTGCAGACTGCCTCCTCGAGAGGGAGAGGATTTAAGGAATGGTTTAGTGAGCAGATGTAGTGTGATATTTTCTATCTTTTTTGATTTTTTTGCTTGATGTCATGCTATGTGCGGTTGTAGAGCTGGAGGTGTCTTTATAGTCCAGAGCTTGTGTTGCTTTGCCATGTTTCTGGTTTGAAAAGGAAACCCAACTTTCCTTTGAAAAAAAAAACTTCACCTCCGGAAAAACCCAGTATGGAAATTCCCCTTTCATTAATGGGGAGTTTCCGTTAGCAGGGCCAGGGCCAGGGCCAGGGCCAGGGCCAGGGCCAGGGCCAGGGCCAGGGCCTAGGACTTGAGAAACACCGTGTTTCTGTTTGGAGACTTTGAAGACTGATCAGTGTGTTAGGTGAGAAAAAGAAGCACTAATGTAGTACTTCTTCATATTTAAAAATATCTATTTTAGCACTAGTTCTAGGCTAAGATTTGGGAAAAGGCAGGCTTACCAGTCTTCCATACGACAGGACCGAAGAATCGTAGATTGAGTGCATGTCTAGGGTGTAATCCATCTTCGCACTGATAATTCATCACTCTCGCCCGATAGTATGTGAAGGGTAAGTCATGGTGACTCAGTAGATTAGAGATGAAAGTCTTTTTACTTGCGTTCACAAGTATCTACCTTACATTGGAGGTAACAACTTTCATACTGCGACTGTCAGACTTCAAATCGCGGAACTTGATATCAACGCTGTCATTTCTGAACCAACTGGGCTAAGCCCGTGCAGGCATCACTCACTATTTCTACTCATCTCTTGACGCTGCCTCTTTTTGCACGACTTGTTTTATTACAAAGCGAACTCGACCCAAACAATTATTATTGGACGAAACAAAGCTATCATCTACGATATGAAGTTAATACTTGACCAACATAAATTTTTTCACTGCCAACTTATATTCAATAAAAAATCTTTGATATTTCTTAATCTCACCATCCTTCCAAACAAAATCTGACTTGAATGTCTATAAAAGTAAATAAAAAAATCAATTTTGGTTGTCTACCGGATAATGTGATGGCGAGTGTCACAGTCCTACATTCATGGAGAGTAGTAGTTGTAATGACCCGATTGTTTCATAACACCCGACGACTTAAAAGCTGCAAACACAATTGGTTTGCGGGTGTTTGCAACTTTTGAGTCATTTGGTACTCCATAACAGATGAGGGAGGCTATTGGGCTACTTGGATTTTGCAAACTACGAGGTGCATGTCTTGAGCGGTTAGAACAATTTTTTTTATGTTAACTTTACATTTGATGGCCTGGTTGGCAATGTGAGGAAGACGATGGCAAGGGAGATTACCAAACAGGTTAGCCCCCAACATTTATCATATATTTTTTTATTTGAATCGTCTCTCCATCATGCATTCTCGAAGCATGTATGCATCATCGACAACCATCTACACAAACTGCAATTAGTCTTTCAGATCCACTTTTTTGAAATCTCACTCCATAACCATTTGACAGCGCATTTTTTTTGTAATTTCTTCATTCATGTCTTTGACATATGCATACCTTTTTTTAAGATAAATTTCGCTCTCTACCACTGTAAGCAAAATTAAACCTTTGTTTGCATCATCTTAGCTTGAGATGTAGGGCGGCGTAGTCATTACTCCTATATTTGCATCGTCTAATAAAAATTGAATCTTAAAATTGTATCCACTATCAAACGGTAGAAAATTACCATAAATTGATTGATCTTCTCTCATAGGCACGTCATTGTATGTGGGCTCATAACCTCCGTACGTTGGTTCATATGCCTAGTCCATATTTACTATATTATATTCTTCTTCTTCTACAACATTCATCTTCGTATGTTACCACCAGTTGCTCAAGCTGCCTATCATTTTTCAAATATGAAATTGTCTTTGCTATTGGCTTTTGAAGGTACGAGTTTCAACAACAAAAATACGTCAACTTATAGAGTTTAGGTGGAGCGCACCGCTGCACCTTACAACGGTCATTCGCCGTAGTCAAATTTACTTTTTTTGAAAATTCGCAGTCATTTTAGCCTAGTAACCCTAAACTCGTGATCATTTTGACCTCTAACCTGGTTGCTCAAAATATCTGGCATTTTTTAATACATGAAATTGTCTTCAAACACAATTGCTAGTAGTTTTTAAAGGTACAAGTTTCAACAATAAAAACGCATCAACTTAAAGATTTAGGTGGAGCGGACGGCTGCACCCTACAACGGCTGTTCGCCGTGATAAAATTTGCTTTTTTAAAACTCGTAGTCATTTTAGCCTATTAACCCTAAACTCATGGTCATTTTGACCTTTAACCCTACGCTTATATATATATTTAATAGTTACCTTTAAAACATTTAAACCCATTATCTCGTTTGAAGTTTTGAGATGACAAAGACGAAGTTCTTTTTCTTTATTTAAAACTTTCACATTTTTTTTTTCTTAGAACATGTAGTGATAGCTAATACTAAAAAATTACTAACTCCGAAATGCATTAAAATGTTAGAGATCAAACTAGCATTAAAACATTTAGAACATTTGAAAATATCCAACCATGTAGATACAACCTAAGTCAAACAAAGTAAACATACTCGGGCAATGAAAACATAGCATAACTCTTGAATATAAAAGCATAATAAAATTATATAATAAAAGCTAACCCTTAGATCTTAGACTGAAATTCATAAGTTTTTAAAGTATTAAAATCATAGTCATGGGTGATTGTCACGTCTATCTCATGCTTTAGTATGGCCCGCTCCATCCACTGCTTGAGCAATAACATCACTATTAATTTCTTTACTTATACATCAAGGAAACTATTGAGTCTAAGCATCACTAAGTAATGCATGTGATTCATGATGATCATTCATATTTTTGAAAACATTTACTTATTATACTTTCTTATCGTAACATATTTTTCATGACGTACTTGCATGTAAGATTCATCGTGAAGTCATCTATGGACGCTGATGAGAAACCCTTCCAGCCCACCTAGAAGGATTGTTAGTCCCCTTTCATGCCTTGCCCTACCAAATTTCTACATCCGTTGTGCAATAATTTTGAGTTTTAATAGATGATATAATTAAGCATTCTTTTGAGTAGTTTCTACTGCTTGAAATGAGTACACTTCTACATCTGGAGGGTGGAAATAAATCACCCTTGTTCTACAATTTATAGTGGCAAAATTCTGATAAAACCAATCCATGCCGAGTTTTGCATCAAACCCTTTCTTCTTCATGATAATGAAATCATCATGTAAATTCCTATCATCAAAACTTACTTTACAATATTTTAGTATGTGATTCAAGTGTAGATGCTCACTTGAAGGCAACATCCCATTGTATACACTAGAAATGCTTTGAGGGTTGCAGTCAATTTTATGCTTAAATTCATATGCAATAACAAATGCATAGAACCATAATCAATCAAAGTACATGCAAGAGTATCGACTATGTAAATGATACCTAAAATCGCAGCTGGTTGATCTGTGTCATCTTTTCAACCAATGCAAAAACTCTAGTGCCACTCTCGTCTGCTCCTCGTCTAGTGTCACGAATATTTAGCGATGTGCCCTGCCTGCTATACATCGATCAGTCTCTGCTGTACATTCTCTTGAGTGTTTCTTCTTGCACTTTGGACATTAGTTTACTGTTTGAGATTCTGGTGTCCTCTTTCTCTTATCCATATTTTGAAGATTTTCTGTTGAAATTTCATTTCAGCTTAAACTTCCAAGGCCTTTGAACTACCTTGAAATAAAGCATACCATGCGTACAAGCTATTTTAACACCCGATGTATTTCAGCCTTCCAACATTGAGTAAATTGATGAATATTGGGCTGGTTGTTGCTGATAAGATAGTTAGCAAAACGAGATAAGGCCTCAAATTTCTGCATATACTCTAAAACACTTCATGTCTGGCGCAATTTAACAAATTCCATCAATTTGTTCCTCCTCATATAGCAGATGAAAGGTTTTTCATAAAATATTTCATTGATTCACTCTATGTCATTGCCTTGACATTGTTTGTGGTTTTCACTGTGTCTTACCAATACTAAGCATCATTTGAAAACAAGACTGTTGCACATACGACATTTTCTCCTTCTTCCACTTTTGCATGTTCAAACATGTCTTCCAGCGTACAGATCCATTCTTCAGCATAAAAATGTCAGAAAATTGACCAGCAAAGTTTGGAGGGTGAAGTCGGCAAAACCTCTCACAACTGAGGTCACCGGTTGCAGCTGCATAATTATTTTCTTATTCTTCTTATGCCATGAACCTTTCAAATTGCTGCAATTGACGGTCAACAATTTCAAGCAATCGGTTGATTGCACCATCCCTTGCATCTGTACCTCTCACCATTTTATTATTAGTCATAGACTAGATAAAACAATCATAATCATTTTTAAACATTCACATGATTACACAAAAATTTATAGTGAGGAAGCTTTCCACGTGAGATTTAGTGCTGTTAAGCTATATACAGGAAAGATTTTTTCAATCTTTTTTTTAAAACATAATACGTAAAAACATCCCAGCATAAACTTATTTTTTAAAAGCAAACATTTAAGGTTTCATAATAATAATAATCATAAAAGAAAATCATCACAGAAATCTCTAATTTAAAACATATTAAAATCATCAAATCTTAAAACATTTATTAATAACCTGTGTGTTAAATCATCAAATTTTAAAACATTTATTAAAAAGCTTTATATTAAAATCGTCATCCCACATGTCAACTTTGCCCGATAGCAGCCAAAATCACCATGATCGAGCTTGCATCAAATGCCTTAGTTTATGCTTCCTCTTCTTCACCTACATAACAGAAGTCATCAAATAACCTAACGCTCAGTAAATAATGTACAATAAATATGAAATACACATGCAATTTCGTAAAAAAGGCATATTTATTTTGTTTTGGTCTTTTTTATACTTTTTTACTTTGATATTTCTTAATTTGTGGTGAAGACACTTGTGGTGGAAAGATGATGCTCTTGTGCTTCAAACTTCATGGACGACCATCATTTAGAGCCCCACCACACAATATATCTTACATTTTTACTTATGTTTCTCAATTAATTTCTTTACTTTCGATATACGTGAACTTGTTGTGAAGACAATTACAAAGGTAATACACCTACAATCCAAATTTCGTGGATAACTGTCTCTTTAAAACCCCTAAAAATCTCATGCACATATGTTAGGTTATTTCGAGCTATCACTGGAGGAGGGCTGACAACATTAAGCCTTCCTCGAGACAGTTTTGCAGATCTCCACTCAAAATCAACCTCTCGTAACATAGAGACTGTTATGTTGCATTTTCAAAATTTATGCATGAAAATTCATTAGTCGTATTTCATTCATAAAAACATGATGCATGAAATGTGTATAACAATAACATATGCATGTACCAAGCATAAAAGTAAACATGTCACATATCATATCCACGAGATGCTGAAAGCATTAAAGTTTTATTTTATCATGGTCATCACATACAAGCATATATATTTCAAGTCATCAAAACAAATTTTCTATCCATAATCTAATACACTCTGACGAGTTATCAAGTCACATTTAGTTATCCTCATAAGATTTAAAATAAATTCTCATATCAATTTATTCAATCTACATATCTTATTCTAATATATTTATGTATCACAATAACAAATCATAAAAGGATTAAAAGGTTTTTGACTTTCTATAACCTAATAGTGTGCATAATCTGACTTTAATAATGTGGTTGAGAACGGTCAATGAACCAATATCACAACAGTGTCTCTATGAAAATTCAGCATAATCTAATTTTTAGGTCAATATTACCTTGATTTCTATGTCTGATTGTTCTTTGAGACGTGTATTACAACTTTGTAAAAGGACTAAAAGTCATTAGATGTCAGTATGCTATTTATTTTCAATGATTTTTGAAACTGTCTAATTTTGTTGTTTCTTGGAAAATACAGATTTCAAAATACAATAACGTTCTCTACGTAACTTCAACAATACAATTCAAGAACCCACATATTTGGTTTCTATCTATTGAAATTTTCTAAAAGTTAAAAATTCATCAAATGAACTTAGGACATTTAGTTTTATGATTTTCAAAACTATCCAAATTTTTTCGTTTTTACATAAAACCTGAAAGCGTACAAAATTCAAAAGTCATAACTTTATCTTTAAAACTCCAAATGATAAGAATAAAAAACGCACATGTTATTTTTTATGTCTACTACAATTTTGTAGAGACATTAAGTGCATAAAACAAACGTAAATAGGTTTTTAATAATGTATTCTAAAATTTGTCAGAATCCCCAAGTCAAAGTTTAAAGAAGAATTAAATAGAAAGAAAGAACGGTTTTACCATAAAATCTCAATTATTCCGCCTTACGTGAGCTCTAGAACCAAAATTGCAAGAGTTTTTCTTCAACCGTTTTGAAAATATTTAAAAGAATTCTCACAAAAATTATGGAGGTTTTGACTAAAATTTTACTTAACATATTTTATAACATTAATAGGCCCAATGAGCTTAATGGGCTTAAAAGCCTTGAAATATTTACAGATAAAATACAAAAAAATTCATTATTATTAACACAAACATTAGACATTGAACTTACCCCATTTTGAGGGTATTTTCAATTGTAGAATAAATTACAATAAATTATACTAAATTAGAACAAAATCATCATAAAAATTATTTAATCAAATATAATCATTATAAAAGTCAATAGAAATCTATCATACTTCTTCATGATCTACTTACAAATGTATCATAGAGTAACCTTTGGAGGTCGAGGAACGACTCTTCACGTACACAAGTTTGTTCTTCACTAAAGGCAATTGCTAAGCAAGATTGTTGATCAATTAACATGTACATACCTAAGAATTCACTAAACAATTCTCTAGTGTTCCTTTACTGAATTTTCCATGTACGTACTTACCACACTTACTGTATAAGAAAAATCTATAGTATGCAAACCATACTTCTTGAGAGATTGACATGATATGGATGGCTCTAAAATTATCTTGCCATAAATGTTTATCTAATATGTTGGCTAATTTTGTAGCTCTTTATTTCATTGAAGAATTCAACCTTGGTCGGCTCCAAGCATTCACCAAATTGGAGTCAAACCTTGGCCCAAGAGCCATTTGAAGGAAATGAAAAATTAAAGGACAACCAAGGTAGATATGGAGCAGCTCAATCCTTCCCTTTTCAAGTCAAGCCATGACGCAAGTGGCCCTTGAAGGAGGGAGAATGTTCCCTTGGAAAAATTAAACGTAACACTTAGATTTAGGGTTTAATTTTTGCACAAAACTTTATATTTTGTTCATGGTCATTTGAGGCTATTTTAGGGCGCCAACTTGGATGCCTTTTGGTGGAGATGAGACCACATGCTAGTGGTCCAAGCAACAAAACATGGGGACCACATTTGGATCTGGCACTATTGGACCTCTGATGCTTTCTCAGCCATTTGGACAGTCGTCCCTCAACTCAACTAAAAACGACGTCTTCATAAGAAATGTAGCCAACTTCACAAGCTTTCCAGAGAGTGGTAGAAAATCAAAATTGGACACCTTTTTTCTAGTCAACCGAAGCAATTACATAGAGTCCAGTGCAAGAAAGCTACCCGAGAAACAACTTAATGGGTTTCATGGGTAAGCCATTGGTTTCACGGGTTTTCGTGGGTCTCATGAGATTTGTTTCAGCTTGTTTCTCTCTCTATCACCTGGGAGGAGGATAATGACCAAGGTGAACGTTAGAGATAAGCTTTGGGGACCATTGTACTTTGTCCGTCCAAATCGGGTAGGTTTTAGGTGGTGGTCTTTCGCCTTGCCTTTTGTGTTTTGTGCCAAATCGGGTAGGTTGTGTTTTGACCATCCGATTGGCCCCTCTCTCTCAGATTTTTGAGGGAGTTTTAAGTCCTCTTTAGAGCCATTTTTGAGGACTTTTTTGGTGAATGAAAATCGTGCTTCTTGCATAATTCCTTGGTTGTGTTTTTCCGGCACCCAACACTCGGCCCTCCGGTGAGTAATATTCGGCGACTTCCGAGAGTTCTCCCTTGGTGTTGCCTTCCCTTCCGAGCTAGGGTTAGCTAAGCCGTGCTGCATATCTCCAGCCACGCCCCGTGTTCTCTAGGGTGAGTGTGCAATCCATAAGCTCTTCCTTCATCCCGGTTCTTTCCCCAAGTTTCCGATCATCTCGCCTTTCCACTTTTTCGGCAAGCTCTTTGAGCAGCTCCCACTGCCCTCTGCATAACATCCGATTCTCTTGAGCTTTAACCCTCATTTTTGGAGGATAAACTTTTCTTTCATCCATAGACAAACCCTTAAAATTTCAGCTCCAAACTACGTATGCAACCTGAGAAACGCCCCTTCTAACTTCACCCATTTTCTTGAACTTTCAGGTTTACCCCTCTTAAATCGAGAGTAGGTGATCTTTTCTTCCTCCACCTAACTTGAAACCTATCAGAGATCTCACTGCACTAGAATATAGAACTCGGGACATATACTGATTTACTTAAAGGCAATATATTATACCATACGTCTTCATGATCTACTTACAAATTTATCATAGAGTAACCTTTGGAGGTCGAGGAACAACCCTCCACATCCATGAGTTTGTTCCTCATTAAAGGCAATTTCTTAGGAAGATTGTTGATCAAATGACATGTACACCTAAGAATACACTCAAAAGTTCTCCAGTGTTCTTTTACTGAATTTTTCACGTACATACTAACCGCACTTACTAAGTAAAAAAATCTGGATGTATGCAAGCTATAACATACATGAGAGATCTTATTGCACTAGAATATAGAACTCGTGACATATATTGATTTTATCATCTCATTGCTGGTATAATTTAGATGAAAGTTTAAAATGAGATGCTAAAGGAATACTAATAGATTTTGACTTGTTCGTATTGAACTTGCAAAAAACTTTNTTTTTAAAAAATCGTAATTTATGAGTCGGTTTCGGTTTTTAAGAGTAAAAAAATTGTGAAACCGGATCAGGACTGTGGGTCAATTTTTTTTTAAAAACAAGCAAAGTTTTAATAAAACTCGATATAAATTCAAAAACCGGTTATAAATTTGTCTAATTATTTAAAACTCATCTTAATAATAAAAAATAAATTTTATTGTTACATTTTAATTTTGTTTAAAATATAAAATAAAATCAAGTAAAACTGGAACTGTACTGGAATTGGTAGTTCGCTTCCGGTTCTATTGAACTGAAACTTTAAATTTTGATTCTAATTATATTTTAGAACAAAACTAGGCCGAACTGGTCTGTGTTCACCCATACTATTAAGGATAGGTAATTTTCAACATTTTTTCACCTATTTTAGGCTCGAGCGAGTCAGTATTCTGGTCCGAACTTGACTCGGCTCTACAACTAATCGAGCCGGCAAAATGAACTATCGAGCGGGCTCGATCGTTTGCTGATTCTACTCAAAAGGGTAGAAAAATATAATAAATCAAATAAATATTAAAACTTTATAAAATTAGAATGTCTTCTTATAATAGAATAAATATGTGATAAAACTTTGCATAGAGAGAGAGAGAGAGATTTGTAAGCGGTAAAAACATGTTTTTTTTTTCATTTACAACTCTCTCTCTACAGAGGGAGGGAGGAAGAGAGAGAGATTTGTAAGTAGTAAAAAATACTTGTATATTTGATTTTTTAAGTATAAATAGAATTGATTAGATGTTAAAATTTATTAAAAATTTTCTTAAATTCTCTCAAACTCTCAATTTTAATTCTCGTAACTATTTTCTCGTGTGTTGACGATTTATTCAAGCATTAACAAATTATTCATCGATGTATGTTTTGTCGGTAATATATCGTTAATTATTTGTCAAAATTACGATTAATGTCGAGCTAATTTTTTTCTAATATTTTTTCAGGACTCGTATGTGTGGAATTAAAGATTTATTGCCATGTACAAGTCAATATCGACCCGAGTAATTGGTGAACGATATCAACATTGTCACCCACACGAGCAAACGTCCGATACAATTACAATTATCGGTTAGCGGTAACACTAATTTTTTATTTTCGCATGAAAGATTGCGAGAATGTACTGCAAGATTTGTGGCTCAACACGAGGTCCTGCTATCGATGTTTGATAGTGAGGTACACGAAAATTTTATTAGAGAATATATTAACCATAATTTTTGACGAATTTCTCGTAATACACTACGAGGTGACATAATTAAATTGTATACGAAAATGAAAAATGAATTATTTTATTTTTTTGCACAAGCACAACATATGTCGATTTGTATTACTTCTGATTCATGGAGTACACCGAATGCACTCGGTTATATAGTTGTTGTCACACCAGTAAAAGTTTACTTAAAAAAATGATTGCGGTAAAAATTTTCTTCCTTTAAAAATGTTTATCTTGAATTCTTTTTCGTAAAAATACAGTGGTAGACTTTAATTAGAAATTGTAGTAAACCCGACATTTACTTGAAATAAGACATTGTTAATCAAAATATTCATCAAATAAAATACCGCAAAGCTCATATAATATATATTTTAATCAAAACGTGTCATATACATAATAAACATATTTACACAGCATCATTTAACGAAACTAAACTTTTAAACACAACATTGTTCAAAGGTAAACACTCCAAAATACTTCAAATGTACATCTTGACATCCCCACCGGTCGGCACCTAACGATTCAATCTTCCCGCACCGGATTCGCCTCCTCCACGACATGATCGTTACATCGAACAGGGAGGGCTAAGTCCCTCACCTTCATCTGCATCACCTACATCACAAAGCATAACCTATGAGCCTAAAGCTCAATAAGTAATTGAATAAGCCTATATGCCTAACATGAGTATGATGTTTCTTGAAAAACATGCACATTCATTTCGTTCTTTATCGTTATCTTGACTTAACTTGACATGTGTGGGCGTCACATCGTATGAAGGTGAATAGGCACCATATGGCCTCCATGAGGCAGCTAATTCCCCCTTTCACCCATAACTTGATCTTGACTTTACGTACATTTATGCATTTGATGATGAAAGTGTCTCATACCAGCTTCATCATCCGTTGGGTGACATTTTAAAAACATGCATGAGAAAATATTTTTGTATCTTTCATAAAACATGATGCATGGACATGATTCATACATATGCATGACATGGTAACATAATTTAATTACACGCAACATAATGCATCAACAATCTTTCATGTCAACCGTAATAAACATTTCTAGTATACTTGACATAACTTAACTCTTGACTTATGATAATATATAAACATCAAACAATGTCAATCAAGCACCAATCAAACCCAAAGCACTTGGGTCGGTGTACGGTGCGATACACCCCAACAAAATATCATCAATAACATAATCATAAAAACAAACAACTCTTAAGACATTCTTTACTTAATGGATATCTAAGTAATCAAAC
>QAOC01036908.1:0-13782 GCA_003255005.1 Begonia fuchsioides | reverse complement strand
CCTCGGGACGAAATCGAGCTACGATTTTTTAATGTGACGTAAAAGTTGATTTTACGAAATCAGTAGTCACATAATCGTATTGAGATTCTTTTAATAAAAAGACGAGAATCGAACGAAAATTAAAAATGTTACATGAAATAATTATTATGTTTTAATAATATTATATTATTTATTAAAAAGAAGGAAAAGAAGAAGATGTATTCTTCTTCAGTCTTCCCCCGTCAAACACTGAGAGAGAGGGAGAGACGTCACCGGCAAACGACGTCCGTTCAACGAGATCGTGGTGTCGGAACGTCTGTCTCGGAAGGATAAAGAAGTCTGCTAAAACGGTTTCGAAGGTAAACAAGTATTTTGTGAGAGATCTAAGAAAAACCGAGAGTTTAGAGTTTTTGTTTCGGTTTTTCAAATCTTGGATTTGCTTGCGATTCTTGGTACGGTTGAGTCCGTATCGACGACACGAGTGTTTTGGTGTAAATTTTGTCGAGAACGGAGGCCAGAATCATTTACGTCACCTGCCGGCAAACTGGCGCGTGGATTGCACGTCCGTCGGGTCAACCTGGGCCGGGTCGGACTGACCCGACCCGAGGTTGACTGATCAACTGTCAACTGTTGACCAAGTCAATGGTTGACCGTCAACGTTGACCATTGACCGGTCCGGTCGGCTGAACCGGTTCAGTCTGAACCGGTCTGGCTGAACCAGACCGGCGTTCAGGGGTCGTTTTGGCCTGTGTTTTCGTCTTTTCGCTCGGTTTTCGTTTCTCTTCTCTTATACACTGTATATGAGATATTACAGAGGAGTTTGACGATATTGAAACGAGTCTGGTGCGGGAGAAACATGATTCCCTAATTCGACCTAAAATCGAGATTGGAATTAAAAGGTAGGAGTTTTTATATAAATACTAATCTTAAAATGTTTTCTAAAATCGAGATTGGAATTAAGTTGTGAAACGAAAGTTGTGAAAATTTTAAAATGAGTCATCCCTTGAAACTCTCAGGTTTGATTAAGGGTCGACACCTTGATGAGATGTCGACATCTTATTGCTGAAATATTAACTTTTTAATGAAATTTTAAGAAAGCCAATCTATGATTAATTAAAGATGAAAAAATAGAGAAGTGTCACGTAAAAATGATGGTGACACCTCATGCATGAAGAGGTGGTGAGCTTGGATGGTCACACCTCATGCTTGAACCACATGATTCTTCACCTTCCAAAGGGATAAAATTTGTTGGAGTCTTCAGTTATTAGCCATCACGACCCTCAGATCTCTCTTGCAGCTCCCTCTCTTCTCTAAAATCCTCTTCAAATTCGTGTGAGAAAAATTAGGATTTGAAATCAAAGTATGAGGTTTTAGTATTTAGTACAAGAATTTTGGTATTTAAGGCTTAGAGGTGCAAGGAGGAAGGAAGACTACGAACTTAATCTTGAGGTACAAAGTTTGTTATTTACCAGCACCTACTTTTTTCTAGGTTAGATTATAAGTGATGGAAATGGCGTTATATGGTTAAAAATGCATGAAATTGTAAAGATAGTTTATGGGTATACAAATTATAAGTCATGTTACCTGGTTTCTAAAATGCAAGTTTTACGAAATCTTCAAGTTAGAAATTGGTCATGATGTCTTCTAATGAAGTATAGCCAACACTTTAAGGTTGAAATTGGTACCTTAAGTGTTTCGATCAGAGTGTTGGTGATAAAGTTATGAATGCCACAAGTTTATGGTGAAATAGGGTAATCTGAGTTTGGCTTATATTGTTTTATTTTATGATGTTAAGGTATATAAGCAAGTTCATTGGATCATTAAGGATTCAGAATACCAAGCTAAAGCTAAGGAATCCAAGTAAGCAATCATTGCATGTGTTTGGCCCTTGTGAGACTACATCACAAATGATAGGACATAAGGATGATGTGTTTGATTACTTAGATATCCATTAAGTAAGAATGTCTTACGAGTTTTCTTTTTTATGATAATGTTATTAATGATATTCTGTTGGGGTGTATCACACCGTACACTGACCCAAGTGCTTTGGGTTTCATTGGTACTTGATTGACATTGTTTGATGTTTATGTATTATCATAAGTCGAAAGTTAAGTTAAGTCAAGTTTACTATTAATGTTTATTATGGTTGACTTGAAAGATGTTTGATGCATTATGTTGCTTGTAATTAAATTATGTTATGTCATGCATATGTATAAATCATGTTCATGCATCATGTTTTATGAAAGATACGAAAATGTTTTTTATGCATGTTTTTAAAATGTCACCTAACAGATGATGAAGGTGGTATGAGACACATTCATCATCCAATGCATAAATATATGTAAAGTAAAGATCAAGTTATGAGAGAATGTGAAATTGGCTGCCTATTCACCTTCATACGATGTCTATTCACCTTCATACGATGTGACGCCCACACATGTCAACTTAAGTCAAGATAATGATAAAAAACGAAATGAATGTGCATGTTTTTCTTGATACGTCATGCTCATGTTAGACATATAGGCTCATTTGATTACTTAATGAGCTTTAGGTTCATAGGTTATGCTTTGTGATGTTGGTGATGAAGATGAAGATGAAGGACTTAACCATTCTTGTTTGATGTAACGATAATGTCGTGGAGGAGGTGGATCCAGTGCGAGAAGCTTGAATTGTTAAGTGCCGACCGGTGGGGACGTCAAGATGTACAATTGAAGTATTTTGGAGTGTTTACCTTTAAACAATGATGTGTTTTAAAAGTTTAGTTTTGTTAAATGATGTTGTGTAAAGATGTTTATTGTGTATATTACACGTTTTGATTAAAATATATGTTATACGAGCTTTGCGGTATTTTATTTGATGAATATTTTGATTAACAATGCCTTATTTCAAGTAAATGTCGGGTTTGCTACAATTTCTAATTAAAGTCTTCCACTGTATTTTTAAAAAAAGAATTAAAGATGAACATTTTTAAAGAAAGAAAAAATTATACCGCGATCATTTTTAAATAAAATTTTACGGGGTGTGACACCAACTCTTTCATATAGTAGCAGAATAAGTAAGCAAAAATATGACCCAATGAGGCCGGGAAATAGCAGAGCTGCGATGGCGGGCCTGAAGCAGACTCAGTTAAGGGCGATGCAAGTGATGAGGTTACTGGTAATGAGAGTGGTTGTGATGTGGCAGACCAGGGCAAGCAAGAACGCCGGAAAGCTTCTTATGGTTCTTTCCATGGCGGCCGGTGAAGACGAGTTCAGTAATGGTGTCAAGATAGGTTCATTATGCAAGCCATTTCCGGCTGGTTTTTGTGGCGAGATGGCAATGATATCAATTTTTCTATTTTTTGGAACGATTAATGGAAGGATCCTTCTGTTGTTCCTGATAAAAAAAAATGGCCAAGATAGATAGAGTTTGCTATATCATATCAGGAAATCAGAGCTCTCTTGCCTTGAGTTTAGATGTCCAAATGCATGAATAAATTAATATTAATTATTATTATATTTGTATATTAGATTATGCTTTTATAAAATGTATAAAAAGAAATTAATTATATTGCATATATGTGAAGATAAAATATAAAGAGAAATATTTAAAACAAAGTCTATGACTTATATTTGATGTATAGAATTTTCAAATAAAGAGGAGTCGTTCACCTTGACCCCGTTTGCTTCTACCCAACTGCTTGCTGAAGGAAGGTTAGGAATCTGCTCCGATTGGCGAGGCACAGCAAGAATATGGAGCTGAGATTCGAGGACGTCGAACAGCAGCAGGAAATATCCCAAGGGGTTGTCTTGCTCTGATGCAGAAATAGACTGCGGCAGAAGGGGAGCTTCAGAGTCTGCAAAAGAGAGATTTTTCATGGCGTGACAGAGACTCAGTCTGTGAAACCCTTTGCTCTTCACAGACTGGTTGGTGTTTCTATTATCATGTATCCATGGCTGAGTTAGATATCATAAGAAAGAAGCTGGGAATTATAGTGGACGATTAAATTCCATAGCCATTGCACCCACCGACCATTTGTGTCATATTTACTCACTTTTCCGGTTGCTTTTAGAATCGAAACTCTGAATTCCGAGGAGATAATTCAGTTCAACAACAGCCCAGAAGCTCGTCGTAGCTTCTTCCGATGCTTCTTCCTTGGAGGGCAGGATTCCTTTTCGCGCACTGGCTCTTCTTGATGCAATCGATGCTCGGATTCGTAAATAAATCAGTAAAATTGCTTGCTTGTTTGACACTTATTATTATCGTTTCCACCATATATAAGCCTACTCATAGAAAATCACTGCTCTTACAGAGTAACAATCGAGGACAGCTTATTTTACATGAAAAAAGTATGTATTTTTAACACAGGAGTATCTTCAAAATCGACAAACAAAACCGTAGACTAACTCTTGATATTGGAAAAAAAAAGAAAACGAAATTCTGTTCACCCCGACCAGCAGAACCCGATCGGTTCTTGCTACTGAGTCATCCTAAGCNATAGAAGAGGGTTCGTAGCCACTGCATACACGTATTTTCAAACCAAATTCAGTATTCAAACGACTGCGGGATTGGCCAATGAAGAAGCAAACTTAGCATATAAATGCGCATATCAAGGAAAATTCAAAATGTAGTCGATTTCCGATTAAATTATCTCATTGCATTAATCCATTGATAGTGTATCTAATCATGAAATGCGAGTGAAAACACCTACCGGGGCTGAGTGGTGGTATGATCGAATTCCTAGAATAGAGCTTTGGATGTCCAAGGCATTTACGCACTCTCCCCCCACGTTATAAGCAGCCTGAAGATGAACTACGAATGAGACAAACTACTTGAATTATGATTTTTAACAAGACAATGATGAATTTCCAACATATTTCACCTTTAAAATCGAAGTATTTCTAGCTTGATTGCAAACTCCATAAGCCAAATATGCCTGCAGAGACCAACGTAAGCCTCGCCAGATAATTTTGTGATCAGAATAATGGGAACAAACTCAAACAACAAGATTTATACATGCTAAGCCATATCAAGATATTGATGTCAAACAGAGCATATCAAAAACAAAATTTTGCTCAAAGATTCCAACTGTCGAAGAACGTACATGCATCACGAGAGCATTGTGAACATTTAGCCAAAATGCAAGCTTCTGCTCACGCTTCATCTTCGTCGGGTCAACTTCCTCAAGATCCCTAACCAGTGACCTGATATATCATTAGAACAATAAGATTTATTTCAAATGGCTGTACATCCAAAACCGAGCCTCTAATTGTTCCTCATCCAAGAAATGAAGTGTGAACCACCTGAATTTTTGAAGCATGACAGCAGCATAATTGAAATTTTTATCATCTATTGATATTTTTGTGATTTCCACCATCCAAGTACTTTCCCCTGTGCTTTTAATAGATCTTTGAAGCCGTAGATCTTTGCATTTAGGACTCCAATTGTCAAAGTTATTCTTGGAAGAAAATATACTCGAGGAGGATAACGATGAAGTAGGAGAAGCTGATAAGTCCCCATGGTTCTGAGAGGAATGTGCAAGGTTGCAGTATATGGAAGAGATCAATCTCATGATATTTTCAGATAGTCTGTCTGGAGGACGAGGGTCGTCAATCGAAGAAACACCAAAGTAATCTGCAAGACTCCGATGAACAGAATCACCATGTTTTCGATTCTGCAAATGCACGAGTTGATTAACTTTAAATGGAAGCAAGGCAAGAAAAAGCAAACATAAAAGTTGAACAAACGATCACCGCTAATCTCAGTGGTAAAAATAAATAAATTATGATTATTTCCCCACCCTTGTATATTTCGGTTTGTGACAATGAGAGATGTTCTGACTTTCTGAACTTGACCAATAATGAGTAGGATATGCTTGAGCTTGTTGAACTGAATCAGCTCTCTTCAAATAGGGCTCTAATTTATAACAGTGTCGAGCTGATAGAGTTTTCGAAGGTGGTAGCGATGAGAATCCAAGATCAGTTCCGGGTTTCGAAGATCTAGTATGCATGCAATCTTCCAAAGCTGTTCGGTAGAGAGCAAGAAGATATCGTTCCAAATGCATAATTTCCAGTTCAAGGGTCAGTAACTCTTCCTGCAATTCTGCATATGACTGCACAGAGTTCAAATACCCGGACAATCAGAAAACACAATGTCATAAACGAACAGGATCACTAAAATGTCAAATTCTGCACGTAATGCTGTGTATGAGGATAGGATTCGAATGAAATAACGACTTAGGCTGATGCTTTGAACACAAATTTCATAATCGAAGTCTTAAAATTAAAAACTGGGTGATTAAGTAGAAACCTTTGAAGCTGAAGAGGCAGTAGAAACCTTTGAAGCCGAAGATGCATTAGAATGTTTAGAATCCGCAGAACCAAAGCCTCCGACCTTGTTGGAGGGTAGTAGCTGGGATGCTCGGTTATGCACAGGCATTACAGATGGAATTGTCTGTCAAAAGCACATAATCAGTATCATGGTGGAAGCTGGAAATTCAGTCTTTTTACATTTTCTATAACAGAATTATAGTATTAAGTTCAGATTAAATTGAAATAATTTGCAATGATGAACAAAGTCTAGTAGCCAGAGCACAGCCCTGAACAGTGAAGTAGAAGAAAGAAGACAGTAAAAAAAGCTTCATAAGGTCAAGTCATTTGGGGGATTTGAAAAAGAGTGCAGAAACACTCACATTAGTAAAATTGGAGGATAATCTGGGTGACGAATTCAGAATGATTTTGGGCAACCAGCGATGAAGAGAGCTGCAAATCGTGAAAAGTTCACCACAGCGAAGACAATTATTCTAAGGAAATGATAGAATAAATGGTTCAGTAAGTTACCCGAGGGAATTCAGACGCTGAGGAGAGGTGCAAGAAGAAGAAGAGGAAGTCCGGCAACTCATTACCGGCATCTCTATCACTGTTCACGATCAATACAAGAAGGTCTAGAGCGAGAGATAGAGAAAACCAAGAAAATCCAAGGAGAGAGATCAGCTATGGAACGATGAACTTGCGCGAGAAACTACATCGCCGAGTTGATTCTGGAAGAGAGCGATAGTCTGAATGCACAGCCATGAACAAGACAGGAAGCAGAAACGAAGATGGAGGACAGGGAAAACCAAGCAAAAGAAACAATGGCGGATTCCCAACCATGAATCTTATATAGGAGTGGAGTGGATGAAACTGGTTAATAAGGTTCCATCAAGAGAACAGGAAAGGGTGGAAACAAAGTAAATTATTCGACAGTGAAAGTCGAGTAAGTAGAACTATAGCAGATAATGGAATTTGGACAGAGATCGTCAAACAAAAAACACCATTTGAGGGATTACCCACCAAAGACGACAATAAATGAGGCTGGAACACGGCAGCTGTTGCTGCCTGCCCAAATTATCATCTGCTAAAGTCTAGAGAGAAAAATCCAAAACACAGAACATGAGAGAGAGAGAGAGAGCGAAACCCACTGATTCGGTGCGGAAGCAAGTGAACGACCACGATGAAGATCTGCTCTAATGGAGGCAGGTACTCTGCTTTTTCTTAATACACTTGCTCCTTCTTCTGACCAGAGCATTGCCCAGCAAACCTTAACTCCGTTTTCGCAAAACTTACCTCTTGAACTCATCCAAGCTCAAGAATTTGGAGGGTTCAAGAGGATTTGAATCAAACCCAAAAGAATTTACCGCTGAAATTTCAAGTATCTGGAGAAATTGACAGCTTCACCTCCCCGTCGCTGTCATGAACCAGGACGAAATCAATGGGCAGGAAAAAAACAAACACGAGAGGAGACTATGAATCGGAAGCCATGAATGAATTCAGATTCGCAAAATTGAGGTGGAGTCCCATTTTTCCTAAACTAGTGAGCCTAAATAAATGCAGGTTCTTGCTCCGGCCCCAGCTTCTTTATTTCGTGGGGCCGTCGAATATACGGGGGGAACTCCGCCGCTACGACGTCCATTCCTCAGCCGTAATGGGCGTTCCTAAAAATATCTACTTGTCGGTGGAGTTCCATTGCCGCGGGTCTCGTGGCGCACATTCACACCGTACTTCAGTAAGTCCTCTCTGAGGCGGATCCGTACCATCCTGATTCCTGCCACGGCCTGGACCAACGCCCGTCATTTCATTTCAGGTAAAAGTCAATTAACCCATGAAATTTAGAGTAATCGTACCATAGGTCCATAACCTTTCTTATACTTTCCTTTTTCATTTTATTCGCCAGCTTAATTGCTTTAATAAATAAATTATTTTAATTATTATATACGTTAACACGTCGATGCATAATTAATTTATTTATTGTATATTAAATATATTAAAATTAAATTAATTATGCATCGACGTGTTAACGTATACAATAAAATAAGATAAACCTAGTATTATTCTTAAATATAATAAAAAAAGTGTAAAAATTTATATTTTGAGATATCTGGTAAAATTACGTTCATAATTCAGATGGCAAATTGATATTTAATTTTTCATTTTTTGTGTCGTAAATTGAAAGGATAGGCAGCAATGGGTCTCGGTCTCTTTCCAGGCCAATGACTTGGCTTGGTATTGGGCCTTTGACCTGGCCCAATCCTGAGCCATTGGTTTTGGCAAGGGCAATCTTGAATAGAAATATATAAAGATTAAAATGGTAAAAAATAATAAGTTGACCTCAAAATTCAACTTTATGCATTTTGCGTACATTAATGCAAAGGCTTTGATCTTGAATTATTTTCTGTCGGGTTAAGTGAGGGTGAGGCATTCCTGTGTAGTCTAGTTCTATTCCGAAACAGAAACTAGGGGTTCGAAAATCAGACCGGACCGAAATTGTGAAATCCTATGTGATTTTGATCTTATATTGTTAATAAAAGGTTATTATGCCTAGGTCGGATTTTAAGTCATTGAGCCTAGTTTGGTCATGGTTTTGGTATATTTAGTTTCGGATTGGATTTCACCGTATTTTAGTTTTTTTTAATTAATGTTTGGTGGCTTTTTATGATGTTTTTTTCTTAAAGACGGAAACTAGATCTTGAGTTGTAATTTTTAAAAAATTGAAATCGCAACGGTGAAGGGGAGTGAAAGCCCACCGATCAGATCAAAATCGACACTTCTATTATTGGTGTCATTAAATATAATAATTGGCATGATCACTTGATATGGTGAATTATGGGTCGAATTGAAATCTATTAATTGACATTTTGAAGCACAGATTGGTATCAATGTTTTCTGTTAATTGATGTCTCTCTATCATTGACTATTGTTCTCTTCTTCAACCTATTCTCACGCCAATTGTTGAAAGATCCTAAGTGATAACTAAAATTCCAAAAGAAATGGCAAGTGAAGTCTAAATTGGGCGACCAATTGTCAAAATATATCAAATGCTGAATTATGAGATGTAAACGCATGAAATTAAGAACATAAGAGAGTAATAGAAAAATAAGAGAAATACATAATTATCTGAGAATCAAAAGCGACAGCTGCAGAAGCAACAAAAGACAGAAATTAGCCGAGTCAACGGTCAGCTGTCGTCGGAGCTCTAGCAGGGCCGGTGAGGAAGAAAGTCCAAGGCAAGGGTCTTCCAAAATCAAACAGAATTCTGGATTTGCAGACAGAATGAAGCCTGTCTCCCGGCGTCCATCGACGTTCCAACATCCAGTTTGTCGACTGGGCCGCACCCACGCTCTGCCTGTCGCTTTCCTCTTCTCTCAATTCAACCTTATCCATCTTTGGTTACTCATCTTATCAGGCAGCAGCCTGTAAATTTGTTCCGGTGAACGTAAATCTTTGATTTTTATGTGAAAATCGTCTTACAGACATGACTGTAAAAAAAATCGATAGAATGCAAGCATTTCGGAGATTCCGATGTTGCAGAGGACGAATATATGGAGGAGAAAAAGTGAGGTTTTTGATCGATGGGTGATTACATATCCAGTGGAATATGGGGAGGCAAGTTTCAAGATCTAAATAGAAAGATGCTGAGCTCCTGGCCGGAGCTGCCGACCGGATTAATCATATGAAACGATTCAGAGTCCGGGGAACCCACGACTCGTTCAAAAGTGGCTCTCAAAAACATGAGGTCTCCGTTCTCCGACTTCGGCACAAACGGAAGCACGCCGGCGCCGGCGGACACTGACTGCATCACTTTGAGCACACTGGCGTCGGTTACTCTCATCTGTCGCCGCATCGCGTATCCTACCTTCCGACCGTTGCAGTATAGCGACCAGACGGGGACATTGAAGAGAGAGCCCGAGACCGCCGCCGCCGGACGTTGTTTCTGACGGTCGCACTCCAGCGCCACTCGGAGGCCATGCTGCATCACTCTGGCTAGGTAGGCGGTGGGGACGGCGAACTCGAGTAAAAGAAACGGATATCCACGGGTGTCCTCGTGGAGGCAGAAGCTGACGCGGCCTTTTCTGTACCCGAAGAAGGTTCCGGTCACCGTCGAGGAGGAGCCATGGGTGGACTCGTCGTCGTCGGGAAACGAGTCGGAGGGCGGGAAGCCACAACAAGGGACCATGCACTCCACGAGAGAACGGAAACTTCTCCGGCACCTCATTTGTCTGCTGCAATCAACAGCTGTGGTCGTATCCTTGATCCCAAGCAGCCCTCTTTCGCTTCCCAAATCTATCATTTTCATCGTCGGAGCTCACCGGAGAAGAAGAACTGGGTGGGTCGGAGGGATATAGGAGTGTTGATGAGGCGAGAGGAGGGTGAAATGTCAATAAATAAGCAAAAAAGAAATGGAAAGAACGACAGAGAAAGCAACGCTGAATTGGCGAATATACGCCGGAGGTGGGCCGAGGAAACAAAAGCAACGCCCACGAGGGTTCATGGAGCCCATGGTTTGTGGCGTTTTTGCTTTCCCACTCCATTGACAAAAAGCTTTCTTCTACTGATTGGAGCCCATCTTTCATCCACAGTTTTTCTTCCTCATTTTCCTCTGTTAATCCCCTGTTTTCGTACTGCTTTCAATGGGCATTCAGAGCTCAAGAACTCCGGCCTGACGGCTGTGATGAAAAGCTCGAAAGAATCGAGCATGGCCATCGGAAAACTGACCGGACACCAGAGATTCAAAGCGTAAGAAAAGTCGACAATGATTAGAATTATAAATTATGTATGTAAAGTAGAGAGAAAAAGTTTAAATTTCTGAAAAGCAGGGTATAATTCTGAAGTGGGCTACAGACTTGCAATCGACGGAAGTAAATCTCCAGGGGGCGTGAGCGTGGGCGTGGGCGTCGGCGGCGTGGGAGGGCGCATCGTCGACCACATGCACGGGACAATGATTGGACAGAGCCCGTCATTGTCTGTCGCCATTCACCGATTCCGTCGCCGTCTGCTCCCGACAGACCCATTCTGTCTCTGCGTCTTCTTCCTCGTTGATTCTTTGCAGGGTTGGAAGATTCAATTGCGTCCTCCTAAATTCCTCCACTCCGGTGCTTAATTTTGTCATAATTTTCAATCAAACCCAGCTTTTACATCCCATCATGACGCTCTACTTTCTGACCACTTTTATTAATTTTTGCAAAGAAAAGTTTGATCTTAGGGAAGACGTGGTATGCTCTTCCTCACAAGTTTCTGAAATTGAGGCACATCTTATGCTTGATGTGATTTTATTTGTTCAACTGAGAAAATCTATACAGAAGCGTTATTAAATTTTTTATTACCATATTGAAACTTTTAATTTGAGATTTAATTTTAAAGTATGAGTGCACGATTATTGTAATTGGGTTTTGTGAGTGGTTTTAATATATCAAAAATAGTGATGTAAGAGTGACGCTTTTAAAAAAGAATAGTCAAATGAATTAAGGGTAACGTCCTTTGTAAAGAAGAGTTAGTGTAAGATTTGATTAATACCAGAAAGTCAATCATAATTTGGAAGAAAAATAGAAAAGTCTTCAAGGTGTATCCTTGAATAGCATTGTCCTTAAATATTTAGATGCAAAAAATAATTTTGAGATGCATACTTGCATCGTCAAAAGGTGACATTGTTTCTAGAAATAGATTAGTCATATCCCAACTACAAAGATTCAAAGTAAGACATTGTATCTTTTGACTAATAAAATCACAAATGACGTTCCAATACAGTCTAGCATTTTCTAACATTAGATATGTTGAGTTCCACCGAATTGAAACGTCGGTTTTTAGTTTTCTAGGTTTGAGGTTAGCCGCTTTACAAAATTCTCGATACTCTTGTTGTCGGGCGTTTGACGAAGAAATAAAAGAAATTGCACCTCTAATTGCATCAATATGCGGTGATATAAATTGCATGTTATCTTTAACAATCAAATTTAAAATATGGGAAACACACCGCATATGAAAAATGAAAGATTGAATACTATCGAAATGATAATATTTTTTAAATTGATTAACACAAACATCATTAGCATAAGCATTATCTAACGTAATACTAAAAATTCTATCTCTTCTATCTTTTATATGAGAAACATCAATAAAGTTTGGACCTAGAATAAACATAAAGTTTATTCATAAAACTTATGGGCAATAAAGAAGTAACATAATGCATTATGATACTCAAACAAATTATTCAATTTTATAATGAGGATATATCGTTATGATTCCTGTGTTGTATTAACTTATTAAGGGATCGATAGAAAATATGAACCAAGTTGGAGGATATTGGCAAATTTTAATAATTCATTATGTCTTTTGAAATTATGTATATTGTCAATACTGTGATCTGATTACAAGAATCGTCAATCAAGTAACTATTTGCCAACTGAAGCAATTATGGTGACTTTAAGTGTCTAAATGCACTATTTGGTGGAAAGAGTTTATATTTTTATGGGTTATCATCAAAGGTCCTCTAAGCATGTTTTCTCGTTTAGAAAATTACACCATGGCTTAGAGAAAAATAAAGGTTTAGAAGAGCTTCTTTAAGGAGTAAAAACAGCTGTCTCGGTTATCCTCAATTACTCGAGGCATTTATTACTTCTGCAATTTTGATTCAATTAAGTTAGATCAATTAAGAGTTTAAAATCTAACAAATCTTTCCTGAAAAATGACTTTCCCGAGATTGTAGTCATCGGCATTTCTGGTTTGTCATCTGCTTATCGATGTTTGGATTTTGATCATATACGTATTCAGCATGGAATTATTGTTCTAATAAGATGCCTGCAGCTTTGAATTGGATAGAAGGGACAGGTAAATGGATTGTTTGGGAAGCCATTGTTGAGGAGATGATCAAGAAGGTGTTGAAAACAGAAGCGCGAGCTGAACATACTCAAGAATATGGTTGGAGCTGAACATACTCAAGAATATGGTTGGCTTTGCTGTCGTTGGATCTCTCGGTGGCTACAGATGCTCACGCCAGCATCTCTGTCACTATGTCTTCCATGAGGTCGTGGTTTCTCATTTTGTGTTTTCTGAAGCACTGAGTTCGATGTTTGAGGAACAATCGTTCTCAGACGGATGCGATCGGAGGTGGTACGCAACTGGCATCGAAGTCTGCCGCTCGAATTTGGTCATAATATTATCTTACGAGTCCTTTATCACCTTAAATTGTAAATTCGGTTGTTTTTGTATTTTTTCTGACAGATAATACAGAATTGTTGTATTTTCTGAAAACACAGTTACGATCGGATAATGATTGATGCAACAAATGTATTAATTTGTTTTTATAATTTACAAGATTAATAATATTTTAATCAAACCAATTAGTGTTTGCATGTTATCATGTTTGATATTTGGCTTTTTTGGTTGTACCAGCTCATTCTGATTGATTGTAGAATCAGTTTGTTCTATTTCCAATTTGTTGCCTCACCCACAACGAAAATAAGGATGTACAAAAACAATGCTAATTTGCCACAAAATTGGTAGAAATCTCTCACAA
>QAOC01036901.1:0-22210 GCA_003255005.1 Begonia fuchsioides | reverse complement strand
TGGATTCCACGTCATTTGTTTCTAGACCATTTGACCAATAAATATAACAAAAAAACATACTGAAATATTAATATATTTATTTTAATTGAAGCATTCGAACGAAATACAAGAGTTGCATCATTGGATCGGAGAGCTCGGCCCAACACAACCTCTACTTCCACTCGCTCTGGTTTCTTGATCTTTCTTTCTCCCTCACTTCACTGCCCTGCGTCTTGTCGTAATCTTCGCAAACCATAAAAAAACGCATTAGAGGCTAACCAAGAGAGAAAAAAATAGCCTTCTTGATGTCAAGTTCCTACCTGGGTGATCGGGTTTCAGACACGTTTCCTTCCCGGCGCCGGAAACGGACTCGTCGTCTCCGGCGACTGCGCCAAACCCTTCTTCATCGCACCGCGACGCATACCCTTCTCCGTACGAGTCCGACATTACGTCCCTGATCCCAATCACGTCATCATCTCGACTCAACGACAGAAACACAAAAGGAAAACTAGAATAAAAAGTTTTATCTGCTTACCCTCTTTTCTCATCTGCTTGGTTCGATGCGCTAGCAGTCGTCAGTCGCCGGAATATGATCCCGGACCTTCTCATCCCCGCCTGCGACAGCAGAGTATTCGTTAGCAGAACTCTTGGGCGGCTAAAACTAAACGCGGAATTCATGTTCGTCGCGCAGGTCTGCGCTTTCTTCCTTGCGAACGTGATCTCATATACTGAATAAAGTATGAGTTTGTATGGACACGTACACCATATGCTCCAAAAAAGAACAAGAGATCGAAACACGTAAGTCGCCACGCGACTTTGTTCGCCATAAAAATAAGTAAATAAATAAAAAGTTGTCGCCACCATTTCCTTTTTAAAGAGCTAGTCGAAGCACAGAACAAAAAAGTCTATTAACGCAAGACATGCATTGATTGTTATCTTCGATTACGCAGAATAAATATATTGTTGAAACGGAAGACAGCAATTCAAGTTCCGATTAGCAATTAGAATACGAAATTCAGAGAAGGGAGGAAAATCGACAGAAGGGTAAGTGTTACCAGTTACTGTCGAAGAAGAAGGGAGGAAGGAGTTCAGAGGAAGAGAGAAATTGGGTAACAGAAAGCCAGAAGTTGGTCCAGCTCACCCATTTGCCATTTGTAGTCGAGAACCAAATGGTGTATGAAAACAGCCATGAGATCTTTTTGGATCCAGGAAATGGAGACCTAAAATGAGGGAGGAAGTAGGATTGTGCAAGCACATTTGACCTAATGGGTTTAATAGAACTCTTAGATTTTAGGTAGGATTAATTCATTTTATGTGTAACAAAAGAATTGAGTTTGGTTACTTTTTATTGTTAGGTTGCGAGTCAAATTATGTTTTTTACAAAAATCAAATAGATCACTTGATTACATTTATCATTTGTTAACTAACATTTCTTTGAGATATACTAATATTTTGAATGGAGATGAGGTAAATTGCAAATCAAAACCACCTGAAAAGTGAGTTCGAATCGGTTATAATAATTTAAAACCTGACTATTAATTGACCCGCTAATAAACAAATAGTTTCAAATCTCTTGTAAGTTAATTGGAATATAATCCAATTTTTAATTTATTTAATTTAGTATTCTAAATTGAACCAAATACACTCTAGTATCTAATAAATATATAACAATATAGAAGAATTGAATTAAAATTCTTATTTCATACAATAAATTGATTATTTCTATTGAAAATATTGTACTTATAACTACACCTAACATGAATAGATGTGTTTTTAGTGTGAATGTGAAACGGAAATCATTTCAAGCACAATCAAGCAACACGTGATAAACTTCGGAACAGAAAATACTATAATAATTGCTAGGAGTACGAATAAACCATGACAATAGCCACTGAGCTAACATCCAAAAACACTTGGTTAATAAATATGAACAAAACTTGAGCAACCATATTAAAAGATAACGGTATATTGGCGTTCTAATACATACACATCTTTAAACTACACACCTGTCACAAGGGCCAGCCTAAAATCATGCTTTCCATAAAATTTCCATTATTTTGATCCGAAAAGAAGCTGAGCAGCAGGCTAGTTGAAAGTTGAAACAGCAAGGAAGGGGACATTGATCAATCGATGCCCAAGCTTGAGTAAGGTTCAAATTCCCCCTGACAATAAAAGAAATCTAAATGAAACTTGTCTCATCTTTCAAAATGAAAAATCTACGATTAATGCAGCTTCCATTAACTGGGCATACAGACAATTTATCCAGTTATACAGATTAAGATGCAGAACAGATCATGTAAGGACAAAGCTTCGTAATCCTATTAGATATGTAGGAAGGGTATATGCTAAATAAAGGTATTCAGAATTTCGGCTAACTATTCATGTGAAAACTGAATTTGAACACCAACATTCATATGGTCGAATGAATAATGCTAAATAAAGGAACTCAGAAATTCAGTAAACTAATCATATGAAACAAACTAATTTACTTTGAACACCATCATTCGTATGGTTGACTGAATCCCTTCACTCAATGAAGACAAAATCTGTCTTAGTTGAACGAGGAACATATTTGTATCTAAAAAATCTAATTTTAAAAAAAAATACTACTCACAGAACAGTCATCGTGAACACGCCATATTGTCTCGCCCAACAGATTTGCAACTGATAAGATCGTCAACTGAGGAAAGTAATTTTGCTCAGAAACTGGAATTGTGTTCGTTATTATCACCTCTTGAAACAACCCACTTGATAACCTTTCTATTGCTGGGGGACTTCAAAAAAATATGAGTTAAGACCTTGAATAAAAATACATAACAAACACATAACATGCATTAGGATACCCAAATGTTTATTGAAGTTTGAGTGGGCTTTCATAATTTTTTTCATGCATAGTGAGCAATATTTTAAAAGCTGTAGTTGAATTTGCATACATGGAAATTTTGTGGATCCTTAGGATCATGAAAGCTAATTAACTTAACTTGATCCCCTAATCATATGCGACCTTAACTTATATCCCTGCATACACCTTTAAAAAGACATTTTAATACTTCACCCACCTAAACTATGAAAATTCATTTAAGAATTCTTATTTTGAAGCTCATTTTGACAAATTATTGACCTTTGATTAGTTCTTTCAATTGAAAGTCCGTGACAGCAAACTATTCTCTAAATTCAATATCTTGTTTGAGCCGGGTATAATGATGATAAAAATTATCACAATCAACACATTCCAAGTTCAAATTATTAGCAATTTCCAGCTAAATCTCTCATGCACATACAGATTCAAAAGAAAAACCACCACTTTTAAGTGAAATGGATTTCAGCTTTGATTGAAACAAAATCAAGCATCGAACGGACTAACCTAAAAACAGCATGTGTAGTACATGCATAGACTTCTCTGGCCCCCTCTTGATGTAATAGTGCTGCACCTTTGGCTATAGTTCCTATAACATATAGTCAATCCACTGTCAGTACATGCCACATCCATCCAAAAATAAAAGATCAGCTAATGTAATCAAAAGCATCACAAGCAAATAAATGTCATATCATCATTTATATCACATAACTGAAACAAAGACCTTGGTATGTTGAAAATTTATACTGAAGGTTGCATTACACACATAACAGTTAAACATAAACAAATACATAATGATGAAATTAAAAGAGTCAACAATTTAAATGTATGGAAAAGAGAGCATTCAGGGCAACTCTGACATGGGTATAGTTTTCCTCTTGCATACTTTATTCTTCACTCTATTAGAGCCGGAAAGATAAATCTATGCTAATCTCAATGGGCATTAAGCTACCGTGGAATAACATCATATTCAAAATATTCACACAACTTGAGCCCCTCATAGTCTCTAGAAAAACATAACTATTTGCTATAGAGAAAGAAATTATTTTTATACTTATAAACCACTCTTAGACAAAGGAAAACTTGTGTATCAATACTTTTACTAGATTTTGATACAGGTCTCACCCTTGTACCGTTATTGACCCAGAACACAAAACAACAAGAAATCAAACAGAATTGCAGACTCCAGATAGGTCTATCTCTCATAATTGTTTCCAAATACCAATTTTTAAGATTCCCTCGAGTGATTCCTCTTATAACACATTCAAACAACCATAAGAGATCTGCAACCATATTAATTAGAATTAAATACTATAATGCATACACATATAACATCTTCTCGGCTTCGTATCCCTTTGTTTTCTCCTTCCATAGAAGCTCAATGGTGTGTTCTTATCAATAACTCACCACCCAAAGTCGCACCTTGTTCTCAAGGTGAGATTGTGGACATGGACGGGTAATAAAATTGAAGTTCTCTCAAGTGGTCTTTCCAACCATTAAGCCCTTTTGACACGGTGTAAGGAGCAATTTGATAGGATCTGAAGTGATCCTATCGTTTATTGGTGGCATCTTCTTCTTTTTCAACCTGTTGAATCTCACAAAACCATAACGAGAAGCCCTCAATGAAGCTGAATTCCAATTGATATCCTTCTTCATAACATTTAATTTTGTTCCTCCCACCGCCAATGAAACTGTTTTACTTTCTTCGGCTTGGTTCCTCTTTCCCAATCGCTTCTTCTTCCGCTCACTGCCGAAGCCCTTGTCTGCCCAAAAATCAACATTGGCTTCCTCCCTCTGCTTTTCCTTTTCCCTCCAGCCAAAGTATTCTGCTCCTGCAAGCATGAACCTCTTGCAGTGCCGTAATCCAGATTCACTTCCTCCGCTGCGAGCTTACTCATTTTTTTTTTCACTCTCGCCAGGGCAGTTAAGCAAAACAAGAATTGCCTCATTCTCGTTGACGCTCAGCTGCTCCTTCCATTACAAAGAATTTCTACAACATTAATATTGAAGCATTTTTGCATTAATATTTCATGATCAACATGCATAATCAGTTTGAGAAATACTTGGGCAATTTTGATAAGATCGATGCTCTAGTGTTTGTAGCGGTTCTGCTGAATCCAAGATGCAAACTAAAGTTGTTAAAATATTGTATGAGCATTGTGTTAGGTAACGAATGACCAGATGATTTATGCAACAAATCAAAATATTGTCTAGCAAATATATTAAAGTATAAAGGTATGATTATAATGTAGAGTTATCAAACTCATCTTTTGAGAATGTAAGAAATCCACCAAAGCCAACTGATATCACCGTTGAACACTGGACTTTTGAATCTCGTGCCTTCTTGTGTCTAGTCGTCCTACGCAAGTCGAGAACAAAATCCATGTCGATCCCCTCCCACAGTTGCTTCACACGAGCAATGGAAGGTACAACCCTTACATAAACACTTAGCTCTTAACTATCTTGCACATTATGCATCACTCCATCAAGCGATGACGTCTTATTGTAGTTGTGGCCAAAGGAAGTACTTCTTCACAACTTCGAGTGTCTTCTCTTTGCCAAAGTGGCTTGTCAAGTCGCCACAATGAGCCTCTCAAATCAGTGACTCTTGAAGGCCTCCACTTGGTACACAAAGTTGCCCACGATTGAAAAGTAATCCCTCAAACATGTAGTAACCACCTTTGGCCTTGTCTTTGCATCTCTCAACGAAAGGGCATAAATTCACATATCCTCGATACTGGTACATGATCCAATCAAAACCAAGAAACTTGCTATGAAGCTCAGCCACAATGTTGACCACCCCTTTCTTATATTTGATGTAGGGGTAGAGCTCTAAAACTCCACCCACTTGGCATGCATTCGGTTGAGCTTATCTTTGATGGCCTCAAAAGTCGACTGACATGCTAGGCTGCAATGGAAGTCCTACTCCTTATGGGTGCAGTCTGTCGAGGGGGCAAAAATTACACTGAAATTTTTGATGAAGTGCCGGTAAAATGATGAAAGCTCGTGGAAGCTCTAAATCTCAAATATGCACAAATGTAAATCCTTCCTTTAAAATGATGAATTCAAAGAAATGGACCATAGATTGCACAATGTGCACTTCTTCATGCCGTCGAAGAGCCGATCTTCTCGAAGGGTAGTGAACAAGTTCCTTAAATTCTAAAAATGTCACTCTAAGCTTGTGTCGTAGATCAAAATGTCATCAGAGTAGACAACAATAAACTTACCGAATAAATTCTTGAGCACATGGTTTATGAAGTGCATGAAGGTGCTTTTGGCGTTAGATAGCCGGAATGTCTTGACTAGGCATTCGTATAGGTCATACTTAGTCTAGAGACCATCTTTCACTCATCTCTCTTTCATGCGAATTTGATGGTAGTCATTTTTCAAGTCTACCTTTGAGAAAATTGAGGCCTCCTACAACTTGTCTAACATATTTTCAAGTCTTGGTAAAGGGAATCAATACTTGATGGTGCTATGCGAATCAATACTTATAGGAGTTCTTACACTTGCTTGCGCAACTCCAAGGTCTCTTTAAGTTTCATATGGTACACAGGCTGATTGGGAAGCACCAATTTGCCTTGCAAGTCAATTTGATGCTGAATTCAACATATGGGAGGCAACCCATAACAAATTTCTTCAAAGAAAACATCTTCAACATGCACAAGGAATTCACGCACAATGTCTGGAATTATTTTCAACTCTTCCAAATGCTCCTTGAACATGAGCATGAATTAGAGGGCCATCAGTTAGCAAGTTCTCAACTTTCTTAGAGGGCAACTTGCTTTGTATGCATTGAGGGGTTGCAATTTGACCTGGCCGTTTCCTTCCTTGAAGGAGTAGAAATTTGAGAGTCTGTCGTGGATAGCCTTCTTGTCAAACTGCCATGATCGGCCCAAGAGCAAGTGGCTTACGTTCAAGAGAACTACATCGCATAGCCATCGATAGAAAAATTGAAAAAGGCTTGGGTGGTTATCTTGAGAACTCCCTTGCCGTCAACTGGTAAGCATCAGGTGAATCATAGTTTTGAGGCGAGTTTGTCCACAAGCTCAGCCTATCGCGAGGAGATGACATTCTTGTGCATGGATGACCTCCTCTTAAACTCGGTTGTCTCCTATAGAATGGTTGGCTCGTCATCGCAGACCACCTCCCCAATACCCTCGAGGAAGACCATCACTAAGTTGTTAGGACAATGGTAGCTACATATCCTAAACATAAAGTTGCACAAGGAGAATAGTGTGGAAAAAGTCCGTGATAATGGGTTTGGAAAAAAGGCTTACAACACAAAAGTTGATTATTGAGATTAGATACTTTAAAAATCTTTAACTTTATCAAAATGTCATGACAACCAACCAATTACTAAAATTTGGGAGAACATTAATTAGGAAAAGGAGCCTATAGTTTAAATTTTTAGGAAAACCTTTTAATTTGGTTTTCTATAATTTAAAAAAAATTATTATAAAATAAGCTTTTCTCGATGCTCTTTGATTAAATTGATTTTTCCCTCTACTCTAATATTTTATTTCTATAAAATTACCAATGTATGTTGTTTATTATAGAACAATGATTATATCGTGCATATAGGCCATCAATCAAAAGGTAAACCAACAACTACGCGCATTAAGGATGATAAATTAAAGGAATAACTAGTTTAAAATTATTTATTCAAACATTGAAGAGCTCACCAGCTGTATCTATCATGTCATCAACCATAACGGCCACTTTTCCCTTAACGTCACCAATCAAATTCATAACCTGCATGATGAAAATCAGTAAAGAAAGACAGTAAAATACAACTTCACCCTTGCACATTAAACGAAAAATGAATCATGAGAAAAACATCAGGTTTAACAACAAACAAGTATTTCTTTCGAATAAGGCGAATTCCATATAAAATTGGTTTAATACCCTACTAGTTGTAGTCCAACAATTTGAATTTAATAAATAAAATGTAAATCTATATTTATATTCAAATATAGCAATTGGAAATCTTTAAATAAACGCCTATTTGATGGTTTACCTAGAAAAAAGACAAGAGGGACAATTAGCAAAACAGAATGAGCAAGAGCTGCGGAGGAGCCTAGAAAGAGGATGACGTCAAATAGGGTTAGAGGAATACAAAGACAATGTCATGTGAGAAAAGGATAAAAAGAAAATTTGTAAGAAAATGTCTAGGGAGTATGAGCCAGCATTAATAGTCGAGAGTCTGTAAATGTTTTGGGGTATCATTATCTATGGAATTTTGGTTGAATTTTCTAATCCTTTTTTAGGTCATACATCTTTTTGTTCAAAGAAACACGAATGCTCCACGAGACCTCGGTATGAACCTTTAGTCCGCTATTCTCATCTTCTAACTAAATATGCCAATGTCAATATTAAAAATTGCTAAAATAAAGTTATTGGTAGTAAAAATGAAGTTATTTGACAATACCATTATTTGGATTTATCAATGTAATGTTTACCTCAGCAACATTATGCCCATGGCGTCTCTTATCTACAATGGCTAGAGGCGCGTCAGATAACTTTTTTGCAAAGGCACGTGCTCTGGCAACACCCCCAACATCTGGTGAGACCACCACTAAATCATCACAGCATATAGTTTTGCTCGCAAGGTAATCCAGTATTACAGGCTAGCAAACAACAACACACCAACAATGAATAACAATATCAGATACGTTTTTCATTGCTCAATAAATAAGCATGCCTATGCTTTCTAATTTCCTCTAGTGTCAGATTGATGATGCAACGATCAAATTAGTAGCATTTGGATTAGTTGAAATGAAAAACATAAGCATCGCTATACAAGGTGACAAGCTAAAATTGTTGTGTTACTAGTTTCTTATTACCGTAACTAACATTTTATGTATATTCTAATGCTACATTCTGACGTGTCATTATTTATAGATAGAAAATTTATGATAAGTTATGAATATTTAAAGGCTGAGCTGACAATACATTTTATGCCTACACAATTCAGGATACAAAATCCTTAAAAGAAACAATTAGTGGTAATATATATTAAAAATGACAAATATGGGTTCTCTACCTGACCATACACATGATCAACTGGAATATCAAAATATCCCATTGACTGCCCAGAATGCAGGTCACAAGAAAGAACACGGTTTGCACCTGCCTCCGTTATCAAATTTGCCACAAGTTTGGCAGCAATGGATTCTCGTCCTTGTGTCTAAAATAAATGTGAACATTGCTGTTCAGTATAATATCATTTATCATTAGTGTATTTTAACTCCCATGAGGCAAAGTACACATCTAGGAGGCAAACATTAACAGTTGTTTAACAAAAATGTTTTAGGAAATCTTTTGCTCATAAAGATAGTAGTCTTGGGCATCCGCAAAGTAAATATAATGACGTGTACATTAAACCACACAAATGCATAAATTCATGAAAAAAGAACAATTAAAGAAAGTGAAGCAAACAAGGAGGAAAATGCATTTAGATGGGGGCGAAGAATAAAATCATATCCATACTCTATCAAAGAACCAAAAAAGTGTATCACCCGACTTGGTCATGAAACAAGAAATAGCCATAATCTCAAATGTACAAGAAAATGTGCAAATGAATCTGAAATTACTTTCTCTGCTTACCTTGAAATTTGAGCATTTCCATCGTGAAAGGGTGGAACTAATCATTTAAAAAAATGTGCACTACAGATTAAATAACCAGGCAAGAGATTCAATTGTAATTTATGGAGAGGTATGTGGGTGTTGATAGACATGACATAGGATATGCGTGTGCACATATCACGAACTTACTTTGGAAGATAAATAAAATACATGGCTGTAATAATCACTATGTGGAAAAAAAAGGGAAAACAAAGAACACTAAAATTGGAAGATGATTCTGATAAGAGCAGCAAAAAATATGGAAGAGGCAGTCCAAACGATGGATTAAAACAGCGCTGATCACAACCCAGAATTACAGCAACGAGAGCTCTTAATGGAGGCTCAAACTCCCCTACCCGATATCCTATAATCCTGTATATCAACCCTAAACATACCTTACCTTATTTAACCTAGACACTTGCCCAGTCAGCAAGGACAAAAGCCCATTAAAATAAAGGAACAAAAGAATTGTAGTAAGATCAAAAAGACCTCAACTCCTCTTCGGCCTTCTGGAATACACCTTGAGGATGGGGGTCATATCAGATTCATATATGCTATTATTATGGAGGAGACGTGAAAAAATAATATAAACCTAATTTGGAGATTAGTAGTTTAAGCTATTTTTGGGCTACCTTTTTTCATCCAGAAAAGATTTTTTGCATGAACAACTTTCGGAAAAACAACAATGAGATAGTGTTAGTTTTCCTATTGTCAAGCAAGTTTATAGTTTGAAGAACTTTCAATGTTGCTTCTTTGATGTGGAACTGTCTAGCTAGAGAAAATTGTCTANCATATATGCTATTATTATGGAGGAGACGTGAAAAAATAATATAAACCTAATTTGGAGATTAGTAGTTTAAGCTATTTTTGGGCTACCTTTTTTCATCCAGAAAAGATTTTTTGCATGAACAACTTTCGGAAAAACAACAATGAGATAGTGTTAGTTTTCCTATTGTCAAGCAAGTTTATAGTTTGAAGAACTTTCAATGTTGCTTCTTTGATGTGGAACTGTCTAGCTAGAGAAAATTGTCTATTATTAGTTGTTTCTTGGTTGGCTGGAGTTTCTTGCCCCACGATTATTTGTGCCATATTCTTTCACCAAAGTCATAACATCTAATGACAAATAAAAACAAAATAGCTCAAAGTTAAGAAATTAAAATGAGCTAATTATTTGCTATAAAATAAGTGATTCCAAGTTCAGATACTTACCTTTCGATCAGCCCTAGCATACCCAAAGTATGGGATTACTGCAGTAATATTTTTTGCAGATGCCCTCCTACAAGCGTCAATCATTATCAGAAGTTCCAAAAGATTTTCATTTGCTGGTGGGCATGTGGGTTGGACAAGAAAAACATCGCATCCCCTGACACTTTCTTGCAACTGAACATAGATCTCTCCGTCGGCAAAACGTTTTATTTTGATCTTTCCTAAGTCCAGACCCATGTAGCAAGCAATTTCCTTCGTATGTGTATATATTGTAAGTGAAAAGCACATTTCAAAGAATATGTTTTTTTAGTAAAATATTGAAACTCTTTGACCTCACAACATTAGTGGAACATCATCCAATCTTTGTAATTGACCAGAAAAAAGTAGTCAAAAAAGAAAAAAAAATCATTTACGATTCACCAATGTTGCATTGATTAAGAGTTACAAAATCTTCAACGCAAAACATTACGTAGTTCATTTTCTTTAATGTCAAAGCAAAAAATATATGACCTAGATACATAATCTCACACACAATGTGAATCAGTTTGTTCTTGATTAGAGAACATAATGTTTCCTACTCTAAGCACTCAAGTCATAATTAAGGATTCAAACATAAAGATCAACTTATCTACCTGAGAAAGTGGAGGATTTGCAGTGCCAGAAAAAATTCTGAGCCTGGTATTATTCTTGTGAGTAACTTTTTCTAAATTGGATTTCAAGGAAAACTCAGGTATAACATCTTGGCCGCTCACAATTGGAATAAATAGCTGTCCATTCTCATATCTCAATGGCTTCAACAGGTTACATCTCTAAACACAATAGTACCCATCAAAGAGATTACACATGAGCAACAATTTCAATAGTTACACACAATAAAATCCCTGGGAACAAAGTGCCAAAGCAGCAAACAATTATGCAATTGGGAAAAGGTGCGACATCAAATCAATAGACAAAATAGGTAGGAGAGGTAAAAAAAACTTACAAGAGAGTGGCGAGTGAAGGCGCGAGAGGGCTGTAAGCATGGGGAAGATGAAACGGCAAACGAAGCGGATGCAGCATGGAGCAGCCAAGTTGACATTTTCTTTGTCGAACATCTTTTGGATCGAATGAAGTTGTATAATAAGTATTGTGTCGCAAAATGTACATGAAGATATTAAGATAATATAGAGACAGCAAAAACCATATGCTAACATTGAGAAAAAGATATTACATGTGACTTCATAAAAAATATAGACTAAATGATTTTGTCTACGATATTATTTTAAGAATAGAGAAGGCACAAACCATATGCTAGCATTAAAGTAACACTATAACTAACGCGATTCTTCTCTTTGCATAGAGGTCTTGTTTTTGGCAAATTAAGGGCTTTTTCTCATTACAATAGCAACGGTGTCTTACCTATTTGAATAAATTAACGCTAGGCAATGTACGACTGCTACTGGAATCTACGCTAATGTAATCCACTGTCTGAAACCTGGCGTCTATATTATTGTAGTAATCTACGCTCTAATGGGCCTCTACATTATAGTAATCTACGCGGTTCAAAAATCCTTACAGAAAAATGGGAAAATCTTCTGGCGAATGGGAAGCGAGAAATGATAGAGAAGAAGATAACAACGCAAAAAAGGAGAGGCACACCAACAAAAATAACGCAAAGAAGGAATCGAAGCCCACCAGATGCCAAGAGCAGAAGCAGAAGAGAGAAGCAATTTAGGAAATAAACCAAGCGATAGATGAAGACGAAATTCCAACCTCGCCAAATGCTAAGAACACATAAAACAGATAAAATCAACACTCAAGAGAAAAGAGAAATGTTTACCACAACGTAATGAAGGAAATACAAAGAACGCAGAAGCGGAGTGAAACATATAGCGAAGAACACTGAAACGGAACGAAGAATGCGAAGAACGGAGAAACGATAGAAAATTAACACCGAAGAGAAGCTAACCCTTTCGACAACGACGGAACCGATAATTTCACATACCCAGTGCCATCACAGAGAAGAGATTAAGCAGAAATTACACGGATTTGCGGAAGCAGAAATTGCACGGATTTGCTGAAGCAGAGAGGAGAGGAAGAAGGCAGAGGATCACGAAAAATATAGTTAAGTACGATTACTTAAACCACAAATTATGAAATTTTGACTCGGTAATAATATCTTAGAAACCCAAATAATCATATTATATTTATATATATAATTATTTAACACTATATGAGTTGACAAATTAAAATTCGTCATAAATTAAATATATCATACTTTATACAGTAGATTATAATAGCATATTTTATATAAAATAATTTTATTTTAAAAAAATTGAAAAAAGTAAAAGGAACACAAAAATAAAAAAAACCAACATGAAGAAATGGAACAAAATTTAAAAAGCGACCAAAGCTTTAATAATACAAGCAAAAATATAACATAAGACAATTCAAGAAAAACTAGAAATTTAATAAGAAAATATTGGAGTTCAATGATTAAATCATAAAATAAATATGAACTTGTATGGAACATTTTGTGTGATGCCTGAAACATTCGTCTGGTACTTTAATCTACCGAGAGACTAGAATGGAGTTGTTTGGTGGCATTTGAGCAAATTTTGTACGTACGAAAACGCTTCGTGTGATGCCGAAAATGTTCGTTCTATACCTTAACCTACTAGGGGAATTGAATTAGGTTGTTTAGTTGCATTCCAGTGGGTCTGGCCGACCCGCAAAAGTTTGCATGATCTACAATAACGTTTTGCGCGCTTCCCGTAACTTTTGTTCGGCACCTCAATTTATCGGGGGACTTCAATTAGGTCATTTTGTGACATTAAAGAAGGTTTAGATGACGTGCGAAAGTTTGTACAACGTTCGAAGAGATTTCATTCGACACTTTAACCAAACTGGGGCTTGAATTGGGTCGTTTGGTATCATTAGAACAGGTTCATATGATGCGTGCAAAGTTTGTATGACGTACGAAACATTTTGTGTGCTACCTCAAACTTTCGTTCGACACTTTAACTGATATGATTTGGTTAGAAAATGAAGGAAAATAAAAAGGTGTCGGTTGAGATCTGGTCTGGAGAAAAATCCGGAATTTAGGTGTTATTGTGATAGGCGGTTCTCGAGTTGCATACGGAGTTTGCGACTGAGATTTGGAGGGTTTGTTATGGGACGAGAGTAGAGATTATCATCCAAAAATTAGGGTAATAGCTCGACGGAATCGGGAGTTATGCAGATGGTAGTATCAGATCAGGTGGTAAAAAATGGATGGAACGAAGAGATTCAAGAGGATGGTTCGGAAAATTGGACGGTAACCGAGGATGCAGAAGAGCTAATGTGGATTACACACTTACCCTAAGTCCACGGGGAAGTAGCTAAAGTCGTAGCACGACCTAACTCACTTTAGCTCGGAAGTGGAGCAAAAACTTTGAAGAAACTCTCGAAAATCGCCAGATATGACTCACCAAAAAACACCGAGTCTTGGAGGGAGAACCGACCAAGGAGAGGAGAGACAAATAGACTCTTTCTATTTCAAAAAGCAACTAATCCTCAAAACCTTGATGGCATTCAAGCAAAGTTCATGCAATGTATGAAAATTTTTTGTGCATTGCTTGAAACGTTCGTTCGACTCCTTAACTTATCGGAGAACTTGAATTGGGTCGTTTGGTTCCATTTGAGCAAGTATGGACGACGCGAGGAAAGTTTGTACGGCGTACATAAACCTTTTGGGTGTTGCCCGAGATGTTCGTTCGGTACCTTAACGTATCAGGAGAACGTTCACACGACGGGTAGAAAGTTAGTGCCATATTTTCTCTCTAACATTTTCCCTTTATCTCTTTGCGTTTTCTCTTTGCAATCTCTTTGTACAAAAAAAGGCAAAATTCATCGTCCTCATGGCTCTTACACCCCGGCCCGACAACATGTGAGAGGGTTAATCACGGTGACTCAGCGGCCCAGAGATAGAAAGTCTTAACCTGATGTCCCAAGGAGATACCCCAACATTGGGGGTAACAATTCCCACACTAGGACAGCGCAGACGTCGAACCTAGGCTCTTTGTACCAAATCTATCATCTCTGAGTCAACTGAGCTATGCCCGTGCGGGCGAATCAATATCTTGTTCTCTTTGTTGTCTACTTCGTTTTGCCTTCCTTAGTTCGTCACTTTAACCAAGTGAGATGCTTGAATTAGGTTGTCTGGTATCATTGGAGCTTGAATTGGGTCTTTTGGTTGCATTCAAGCACGTATGGATGACGCGAGAAAAGTTTGTACAATGTGCGTAAATATTTTGGATGATGCCCGGAATGTTCGTTCGATAGCTTAACCTATCAAGGGCTTGAATTGAGTCATTTTTTGACATTCGAAAAGGTTTAGATGACGCAGCAAAATTTCGTACGATGTACGAAAACTTTTTGTAAGCTAACCAAAACCTTTGTTTAGCACCTTAACCTTGCGGAGAGCTAGAATTGGGTCGTTTGGTGACATTCGAGCAGACAATGCATAAAAAGTTTGTATGGCGTATGAAAACATGATGTTCGGTGCTCAAAATGTTCATTTGGAGAGGGCTCTAATTGGGTAGTTTGGTGGCATTCGAGCAAGTTCGGACGACATACAAAAGATGTTTTGTGTTGTATATAAAACACATTAGTTCATCACCTTAACCTGCCAGGAGGCTTGGATTTGGTCATTTAGTGGTAGGTTCCGACAATGTGTGAAAAGTTCGTACAATGTACGAAAAATAATTTTTGCAGTGCTTGAAATATTCGTTCAGCACCTTAACCTACTTGGAGGGCTTAAAATTTGGTCATTTGGTTGCATTCGAGCAGCTACGGACCATGTGCGAAAAGTTTATACGACGTATGTAAATATTTTGTGCACTGTCCAAAATGTTCGTTCCGTACCTTAACATATTAAAATGCTTGAATTGGGTCCTTTTTTGGCGAGCATGTGCGGACGACGCGTAGAAAGTTAGGATTAACATTTTCTCTCTAATGTTTTCGCTCTACAGTTTCTTGGTCTCTTTGTCTGTCTACTTCGTACTCCCTTCCCTAGTTCGTGACCTTTACCTCCTTGGCTCCGTCATTTCTTCTATTGATTCAGATTTGATACTGATTCTATTTGGGTTTGTATGATGAATATAGTTGATTCTGTAGTGTGTTGCAGTAGATATAAAATACCTTTTAATTACAGGTCGTCAACTGGGTTCCCCCGTAACACTGTGGTGAGGGCAGAAGCAGGTTGGGCGAGGTTCAATTAGATCGAGAAGAGAGATGAGTAGTGAGTGGTTTAAGGGTAGGGCCAGCCGGCCAGGGTAGGTTTTAAAGGGCAACGCCATAGTTTCCTACCTAAGCCTTGGTTCATTCAAGAACAGAAATACCCGCATAAATGAGAGAATGTCTTCCTGCACCCAAAAGCACAAATGAGAGAATGTTTGGGTGACGTGATTTTATCTTAAAATAAAATTATAATAAAAATTCATCATTTTAAATAATTGAGTGAGTTTATAATTAATTTTAAAATTTATATAAGATTTTATTAAAATTTAAATTGAATTTTATTCGATTTTAAATTTTTTGACATACGATTCTAATTTTAATTTTATGATTTTTTATTCATAAAAACTGATACCGATTCATAAATTACAATAAAATCGAATTAAAATTAATTATTTTAATTTAATTTATAATTTCGATTTGATTTTGTTATTAGGAATGGGCATAGAATCACTGCAGCGGATGCAGCCAAAGTGATGAGGTGGATGTTACGTCAATTGAGAATCGTGCTAATTGTCCAAAAACATTCTGATAACTCGCACCCTTCTCGAGGGAAAGGTCGATCTTGGCCCCCTCTCTTCTCTTCAGTTCAAATTCGGTGCTTCAAAAACCTACAGCTGCGACGCTGCTATATACACCACGTAGCCCCGAAACTTCATCATTTCCTGGTGCGGATTCTAGGGTTCAGTGCGAGTCTTCTGGTTCTCGTGTTGTGGTTTCCTCTAAAGATCAGAGATGGGTTTCCAAATGCAGCCGTACGGAATACAGTCTATGTTGAAAGAGGGCCACAAGCATTTCTCTGGTCTCGACGAGGCTGTTCTCAAGAATATTGCCGCCTGCAAACAACTCTCTACTATTACTCGAACCTCTCTCGGTCCCAATGGTACTGTTTTTTCTTCCCCTGCTTCCTTTGTCTCCGTATGTTTGTTTTTTTCATCTGCTATGTCTTTTATCGTCATATCCTCGAGTATGTTCATGGATATTTTTTCATAGCGCGGATTCCTGTTATATGCCTCAAGGCATGGAAACACTAGGATGAGTGCGTTTAGGTCTTTTATTTTGGTCATACTTCGGATATTCGCTGTGGCCGTTAAAACAGATCGGCGTGACTTGCTGCTGTTTGCATTTGTTTTATTTGCGCTGCACAGTTGAACTTAAACTTTCTGATGCGATGTTTTGTACTTTTTTTAACTTTTCCATGATGCATCGTCTCTTTCTTGTGCAATCTTTTTATATACCATCTATTTGAATTCTGTGATAAAGTTACTCATCTATTTATAAAAGAGTTATGGACGTCTCTGATAGGCTTAAAGTTTCATATTTTGACTGTGATGCTTGTTAGGAATGAATAAGATGGTGATTAATCATCTAGATAAGCTGTTTGTCACCAACGATGCTGCCACCATTGTGAATGAGCTTGAGGTACAGCACCCTGCAGCCAAGATCCTTGTTTTAGCAGGTAAAGCTCAACAAGAGGAAATTGGTGATGGAGCTAATTTAACCATTTCTTTTGCCGGTGAGCTTTTACAAAATGCAGAGGAACTTATAAGAATGGGTCTTCACCCTAGCGAAATCATTAGTGGATATACTAAAGCAATCAACAAGGTTTGTTCTTAGATAGTGAATGCTTTGTGCTTTAATTTTTTTTAATGTCTTTTATGCCCCTTCAAATCGTAGATTACTGAAATCTTGGACGAACTAGTAGAAAAAGGCTCTGAGACTATGGATGTGCGAAGTAAAGACCAAGTTGTTACTCGAATGAAAGCTGCTGTTGCTAGCAAGCAATTTGGACAAGAAGATGTTTTATGTTCACTTGTTGCTGATGTAATTATCTCTATCTTTAATGCTTTAAATGTTGGAGCATTATTTTACATGTTTTTACTCTCTGATGCAGGCGTGCATTCAAGTTTGTCCTAAGAACCCAGAAAATTTTAACGTCGACAATGTCCGTGTTGCAAAGCTATTAGGAGGGGGTTTGCATAATTCTTCCGTAGTTCGAGGCATGGTTTTGAAAAATGATGCAGTGGGGAGTATAAAGCGGACCGAGAAGGCAAAGGTTTAAACTGCTCTTTCTATTAGTATCATAATCGAAAAAGTGCTGTTTATCATTGATTTGCGCTCGAGTTATGACAGACCATACTTCTAGCTTTTTATTTACTTATTTAGTTGGTTTACAATGTTTGGGTATTTATTTGTTGTATAAAATATTTTACATTTAGTTGCATTGGATCTGAAAGTTTTTATTAAATTTTCTTTAGATCATATAATCTTTTGCAGCAAGGCCAATTATTTTCCCTGCCTCGAACATCATTGGTTACAAAACTAGAATAAGGTTTCATATAAATTACGATCTAATTATGGTTCTCTCTTGGTGCCATTGGTGTTTGTTCTGTATATGTATATGTCTTTCATCTTGGCAGAAGAGTTGATGAATCTTTTTTCAAGAATATAATAATCGTTTTAGTGATACAATATCTGAGCAAATATATAAAAAAAAACTGTTGCTATAGAAGGAACTGTTGGTGGCTCATTGTGTCATGGAAAGCTTGATTAGACTTGTATGGTATATCAAGAATGGCACAAAAACAGATGGGGAGTTCTGTGATGACAAGAGAGAATAAAAATGTCAAATGAGGATGTGAATGAAGGAGATTTGGAAATGAATTATCATTGTTTTTGAAGGTTGCGGTCTTTGCTGGTGGTGTTGATACGTCTGCAACTGAAACAAAGGGAACAGTTTTAATTCATTCAGCTGAGCAGGTAAAGTTTAATAGTTGCTTTCTCATGTGAATTCTTATGTTAGCTTTAATGCCATATGAATTCATTTCTCACTAAAGGATAAATCACTTTAATTGAAAGTTATTTATACAACTTTGGCTGCAGTCTGTTGTCCTTTTTCATGTCTGTGGTTTGTGTGTGTCTGTCTTTTTATTCGATGACTGGCTGAACGTTTGGACAGCTTTATTTACGAAAGATTTCTGATTGTTGTGCTGATTACCTTTTTATCAGAAATATCTTAGTACTAAGATATCTTCTCTTTGTGTTAAATGTCTTGTAGCTAGAAAACTATGCCAAAACTGAGGAGGCAAAAGTTGAAGAGCTTATCAAAGCAGTTGCAGATTCAGGTGCTAAAGTCATTGTCAGCGGAGCAGCTGTTGGAGAGATGGCTTTGCACTTCTGTGAACGATACAAGTACATAAATTTTCCGCACTCGCTCAATGTTCTCAGCAAATCTTGTTTATATTTGTATATTGAGCTGTAAAGTTAGAACTATTTATGTGGGTTGTAAGCTTTATATTGTTTCTATTTTTTTAAAGTGCCTTTCTTCATAGTTTGTACTTATTTCTATTTTTATGGCTTCATGTTAACCAAGTTAGTATTGTAAAAAGAAATCCAGGGATACCCTTTTCGGGTAAATTTGTGCCATGTAGTTTCCTGTACCTACAAACTAAGATACTGAAATTACAGTTCAACTTTGAATCATTTTGTTATCAACTTATCACATCCTAGTTGGGCCTTCAATATGACCTTTCATTTTCATAATTGTTCTGTTTCTATTTTTATGTTTTTTGTTCTAATTTTGATTATTTGCTTGCACAGACTTATGGTACTCAAAATCAGTTCAAAATTTGAATTAAGAAGATTTTGCCGGACCACTGGAGCCGTAGGGCTGGTAACATTTTATTAGGTCGTATTGATCCACTATTATTTCAAAAATTAGCTTCTTTAATTTCAATATGTTTATGCAGTTGAAGCTCAGTCAACCAAATTCAGATGATTTGGGACATGTTGACTCGATTTCAGTTGAGGAAATTGGCGGTGTTAGGGTATGATCTATCAATTGTCTGTTCTTTATTTGTTTTCTTCACTTTTCATTTTTGCTGATTTGTTCATGTTGAAATACTTTGCAGGTAACTATTGTGAGAAATGAAGGTGGTGGAAACTCTGTATCTACTATTGTGCTACGGGGTAGTACTGATAGTATATTAGATGACCTTGAAAGGGCAGTGGATGACGGAGTAAATACATATAAGGTTAATTTTTACTGCTTGTCTTCCAAGAACTTGCAAGTTAAAGAATANAAGAACTTGCAAGTTAAACAATAATAGCTAGACGCCAACTTCTTGCCATCTTAACATTTATCTTCCTCTGGTATTTCTTGACTTATAAAGTATCTTTATAAAGACATTCATACACTTTTCTAACTGATTCTTTTCTTCTTCAATTAGGCTGTTTATCTTGAGAGAGAAAAAATCCTTCACTAAACCCTGTGTTTTATTGAAATAGCGTAGAGATTTAATCTGATTGACTGCGTCATTATTGCTAAAATATGCTTTCTGCTGTTATAATTTAAAAGTAACTAGACTGACATTATTTTATCTTTCTTTCTGCAATTTCTCAGGCAATGTGTAGGGACAGCCGTATGGTACCTGGAGCTGCAGCTACTGAAATTGAGTTGGCCAGAAGATTGAAGGAGTTTTCGTTTAAGGAAACTGGGTAATATTCTTTTGCCTTGTTACAAATGTTTACATTCTTACGGCTATGCTTCTAGGATTCTATTTCGATTTGATTTTGAATCTCTAGCATTTGATGTAAATAATTAAAAAGGAGTCCTTTTCTGCTTCTGATGCAGAAGGCCTTACCTACATTGGTGTATGAAACAATAAATTTTTCTAGCTTCAAGTAAACCCAGTTGCTATTTTTAGATTCAATTGGATGAAAGTTGTAACTTCTCAGCTGATAAATATCTTTGATGGTTTTTTAATCAATTGATTGTCTTCGACTGACATTTGATTGGGATAGTGCAATGTCAATGGTTCATATTTTATTCTTTTCTCTTGAATTCTGTTGCTGTTTCTCTTTCTTCAGTTCTAATGTGGAAAATAATATCTATATGAGCTCTATGTTGAAATTAATTTAATTAAATATTAAGATGCTTGGGAAAATATTACGACATGCGTTGAATAATAGACGTATTCCTTGAAGACATTGTCACCTACATAGTAATTTATTTCCAGGTTGGATCAATATGCTATAGCAAAGTTTGCAGAAAGTTTTGAGATGGTACCAAAAACTCTTGCTGAGAATGCCGGGCTCAATGCAATGGAGATAATATCATCATTGTATGCTGAGCATGCATCTGGGAAAACCAAAGTTGGAATCGATTTGGAAGAAGGGGTTTGTAAAGATGTTTCCACCATAAATGTCTGGGATCTCTATGTGACAAAGTAAGCATGTTTTCATTTGACAGAGTGAATGCTATCAGGAAATTCACATTCGTGAATATATATGCTTGATTCCAACATAACAATAACTCATGAAAAATAAATTTCTCGTTGTAGACAGTAAGATTAATGAAATAAACGATGGGGATGTGAAAAAATGCACTTCTTGTTCAGCCACTCTGCCATTCCACAGTCATTGATTGAGAATGAGCTGAACAGACAAATTTGAGCTTTTTACTTTAGCTTGCCAAAGCCCATATATTTTCTTTCCTCTCATATTAGGAGACTGATCTATCCAAACTTTGGGGTAGTAAGTATTAATACGGTATTAATTGTGTAGAGGTTAATAGTACAATTTTCTTTTTTCGGTAATTAACAATCAAAGTTTAATTTTTCGCATTTGATATATGTAAAACTGATGAAATCAAATTTGATCAGTTCCACTTGTCGATCCTTGTTACATTATTAGTATTTTGCATTGGATCTTGTGTAGTCTTCTTTTACGAAAATTGGTGCTGAAGCTGGAAGTTGTGTTAGGCATTAAGAGGCATTATGATTTAATAGTAATTTCATGCCCTAGGACTTTATCTTTATTTTGAATAAGAGCTTAATCTTACTTCATCTTTGTGAAGGTTCTTTGCGTTGAAATATGCTGCAGATGCTGCTTCTACTGTATTACGGGTTGACCAGGTAAGATCTGAGGATTATTGATTAGTTTTTCTCTGATGTGTCGCAAACATTTCTTTGTTTGCCTTTTTTCTTCCTCCATGTTAATGCTCCGTTTTTTAAATTTTATGGCTGAATATGTTACAATGGGTTATCATGAGGATTTGAACTTCTTTGTTGACGATTTGGTGCTGCTTATGGATCCTAAATTATTTGATAAAGAGTTGTGAAATTTAATATCAAAGTTTCCTTAATTATTTAATAAAGAATTGGAAAATATAATATCGAAGTTTCTACGTCTAAGAGGAAAACCTTTAATGATGATCTCTATCACTCGGATTGTAATATTTAATAACAGAAGCTGTCAATCCTCATGATTTGTGTATGATATGCC
>QAOC01036887.1:0-14322 GCA_003255005.1 Begonia fuchsioides | reverse complement strand
TAAAAATTGATAAAAAGTTTGAATGATTTTCTGGATAAAGATCTAAATAAATGTAATTAAAATAAATAAGTGAAGATAGTCAAACTTCAGTAAAAATGAAGGTTAGATTCGAGTTTCTCCATTTATTCATTCACGGCTGTAGCGCTGCAGCACGTTTTGACGGAAATGAATTCTAATTAATCGATGGCTGGCGTTGCCTACCGATTCGGTTCTTCTCTCACCTTCTTCCAATCTTATGACAAGAACAATGAGCTCCAAACACTTTAATTACAGATCCTAATCATTTACCTTCGAGCTATCGTTTAAGTTAAGCAAAAACGATTTTGTTAAAATTCAAAACAAATATTAACAACCAGAGTAATTTAACCAATTTCTATGTGATTCTAATGGCGTTTTAGATCTCACTAATTTCGTTATAACTAAGGCGTCCAGATTATACACGATAAACAATTAAGATCTAGTTAAATTAATCAAATGGCTAAAAATCGAGAAATCGTAAACAAATACTTCCCAAATCCAACCTAATAAAAACTTAGCTCATGTTTGAATTAAAAACAACGCAAATATGTTTGGTAATCATAATCACAACACGCTAAAAAGATATAAACGGATTCACTGTCGCTTTCTTCAAAACCCTGGTGGCGTCCCGCAAGTTTTTGAATTGGCTCTGATTATCCGTTTCAATTTGCACGGCGTCGCTGCGTCTCCGTTTCCGTCTATCTCCCGCTTAATCTCCCTCCTCGATCTGAATCGTGCTCCTCTATTTAAAATCGTGGCAGTTATCTTCTCTTTCCAAAACTGAATTAAGAATCCCTTGATTTGTGTAGATTTTCTTCTCTTTCCAAAACTGAATTAGGAATCCCTTGATTTGTGGAGATTTTCTTCTATCTCCAATTCGCCAATTTTGTCATTTAAATCTCTCTGATCTTATCTTTTTTCACTTCATTGATTTCCATCTTTATCCAGCATAATCCCTGCAAAATAGGTAACCAATCGGACAGATAAAAATATTCTCAAAATTGCCAAAATTAAATAATTTCATTACTGCCCGCAGATTCTGTGCTTTAGCATGAGCTGCAGTACTAAATACAGATTCTAGCATAAAATCCCTAAATTTATTACTTAAGGCTTAACAATTTTCATAATCTCTCTCAATTCAGTGAACAAAAAGAAAACAAACTAAAACTAGTGAGCAAAAAGATAACATATTTCCGACCATTGTCTATATCATTCCAAAATTTAAGCAATAAAGTTTATCAACCACTAGTTCATCTAAAATCTCTCTCAATTCAAGTTATTCAATCTTTTAATTCTTTTCAATAGTGTGTGTGCCGCCTCAAACGAATTAATATATCGAACAATTAGAAACATCGCAACATGTATAAATTCTTTCACCGTCTCTTTCGAATCAGAAATTTCAAACATATGAAATATTATCCAAAATAAAACAAGCCAATAATAACTTTTAAGGGAAGCATTTTATTGATGTCTTTTCTTTGGTTATACTGTNCAACATTAATACCTTTTGATGAGGATTGTGTGGGAAAGAAATAGTTGGGATATCCTAACCTGTTTCTTGGGAGATTAAAAACGATTTGGTTTTTGATAAACTAAATTGCTAAAATTCAAAAATCCTAGACAAAGTTGGAAACATCTCATACTCTTCACTTACTCTTTTTTCTTCGTTTTGTTTTTACTAGTGTTTAACTACCATCCCCAAACTTAAATCAGACATTGTCCCCAATGTCGACAAGGTAAAATTAAACCAGTTAAAACACTAATAAAAATTACTCTCCTGGAAGTTAGTGTTGTGCCTCATCATCTGAATGAGGTGCTGTGGGACTGCTGAACAATTTTGGAAAGGCTGAAAATTGAATCTTGGAGTTTTTCGGGTTGTGCTTCAATGCTTCAAACAGTGTTGTGTCCCTTGCGGCAGCATAAAAGAAACATGAATCTAAATTATCACTAAGGCATTGAAGTTATACCTCAAGCATATTGAGTTTGGATTCCATGAGCTGAAGGCTCTGCGCTGTAGAGTGAGCTGCAGCGGCAGGCTGTGAAGCATATTTCCTGGCAGTGACAAGCATATTTTCACTCTCCTCTTGAGTAATTCGGGACATTGTTAACGGGGTTATAAACCCTGTTGTATTTACTTTTTCGTCCTGCTTCGAAACCTGCACTCCTGCAACTAAACATAAATCCGAAACAAGAGAAGAAAACAGTAGTTGACTGCTGCATTTCATCGCAATTGCACAGAGAGCATTAAAAATTATTAAGCCAACATCAATGTTTTTTCCAATTATCAAGCAGTATAACAGTATGACTCTCTCCTTAATCACATGCTGACCATGAGACGATGGTGATAATTTATATTTTATGAAGTGATACAATACATTTGCTTTTGGATTTAAACTTACTCTTGGTATGGAATAGGCCCTAGCCTTTGATATATCTCATGTGGTCCCTGGCTCAGCAACATGCAGCAGCACTTCTTGAAGGAAGGTGGCCGAATCATCCACCAACAGCTCTGTGTACTCGTCCCGAATGTTCGGGGTCTCATAATATTTGTTGATGATATCATGTATGAAAGTTACTGTTTTTCCTCTAACAGTTATGAATTCCGGGTCGTTCTCATCAAAATTAGCATAAAATTCTCTGACTAAATTGTCAATCGGATCATCTGGTTTTGTACAAAATTTCTCTCATCCCCTACTAGATATAACACTGGTAATATATGCAGGGAAGTGAGAAAATGTACCATCCAATTGTTCAAAACATTTTTCCACAGCAAGCGACCTTTTGTTGAATTGCTCAAATCTTTGTTCGGCTTCCTCAGAGACGAACGTGGGTGCCTTTTGCGTTCTTTTTATCTTTCTTGCAGACATCTTAACTCTTCTTTTCTGGGTACCCGAAGATAAATTATTGTCATCTGACCTTACCAAATTAACTTTTTCCGCAGCTTGCAGATTTTGGGAAGCAACAGGAGGCTGTTGTTCCTCCATATTCTTGTGCTGTGGCGGCTGCTGTGGAGTCTGTTTCTGGTTTTCTACTTCTGGAATAGGTGTTAAGCATGTGATTTCTTTGGAGCGCCTAATGTATGTTCTGTAAAAAATTCCAACATTTGTGAATTTTGTGGGATTTTGTTTCATCCCGAGCAGAATGTTGGCAATCTCGGGCTGCGGTGATGTGGGCTCTGATGAACTCGATTTTGTCTTTGCCTTTTTTGTCCGAATCAGTGATGTTTCTTCTTTGTCACTAGAGTCATCGTCAATTAGGTGTGGTTCTGTAGCCATGTTCGAATTTTGGGGAGTAGCAGTTTGAACCCGATGTCGCAGAACTCTCTGCAATTTTGTTGTAATCGGGCGGACCTCCCTTTCTTTTTTATGAACTCGCACATTCTGTTTCCCCTCTTCGGTCATCTTTTGATTCTCGTCCATAACCCTAGCTTCAGTCTTCCACAGTTTCCTTAATGAGTGCGTCGCAATGCTCGATGATGTTTAAGCCATGTCTGCTGGGTCTGCTCTGCTATTATAAGGAAGGAGGTCGCAGCGACGAAGGAGAAAAATCTGCAATAGGAGAGGAAATCTCGGGAGAATAGGAGCAAAAATAGATGGGAGATTTGGAAAGAAATAAAAAAATTAACTTAACTCTAATACCCTAACTAGACTCAGCAACAGTAAAATCGACTTCAAAAAATTAAAAAACACCGAGGGTTGCCTCCCTTAAGCGCTTGTTTTAAAGTCGACCGACTCTTCGCTGCAGCGCATTATCCAGCGTCGTTCAACAACACAGACGAATTTTGCTCCTCGCCTGCTGTATTTTCCAGAAAGTGTTTTACTCTTTGTGCATTGACTTTGAAATATTTTCTGGTTGCTTCGTTGAAAAGTTCAATCACTCCAAAGGTCGTGACATTCGATATCAAGAATAGTCCTGACCATCTTGAAAATTTGGTTTGAAGTGAAANGGTTGCCTCCCTTAAGCCCTTGTTTTAAAGTCGACGGCCCGACTCTTCGCTGCAGCGCATTATGCAGCGTCGTTCAACAGCACAGACGAATTTTGCTCCTCGCCTGCTGTATTTTCCAGAAAGTGTTTTACTCTTTGTGCATTGACTTTGAAATATTTTCTGGTTGCTTCGTTGAAAAGTTCAATCACTACAAAGGTCGTGACATTCGATATCAAGAATGGTCCTGACCATCTTGATTTTAGCTTCCCGAGAAAAAAATTTAGTCTTGAGTCATAAACCAGTACTTTCTGTCCAATCTTAAACGTTTCTCGTAAGCATTTAATCAAAATTCGTCCAGCACATTCAATTGAAGCATCCTTTTCTCTCCAGCAGCATCTGCAGCTAAATTTAATTTTGCAACAGCCCAGTGAGCCTTGTGAATTAACTCGACTGAGAGATGACATGCCTTCCCAAAATCCAGTCTGAAAGGAGATGCTTCAATCGGTATCTTGTATGTTGTACGGTATGCCCACAGCGCATCTGGAAGCTTAGATGTCCAATCCTTTTTTTCTGGGGTTGACTACCTTTTCCAGAATCTTTTTAATCTCTCGATTTGACACCTCTGCTTGTCCATTTGCTTGAGGATGGTAAGTTGTAGTCACTTTATGCTTTACCCCACATTTAGCTAATAAGCTCTGAAATTGCCTATTGCAAAAATGACTCCCACCATTGCTTATGATCGCTTTTGGAGTACCGAATCGAGTGAAAATATTTCGATGTAGAAAACCCGTAACAGCCTTGGCATCATTTTTCTGTAATGGCACCGCTTCTACCCATTTGGAGACGTAATCAACTGCCAACAAAATATACTAATTTCCGAACGATGAGGGGAATGGTCCCATGAAATCGATTCCCCAAACATCGAAAAGCTTGACTTCTAAAATGTTTGTGAGTGGCATCTCGTGTTTTCTTGATATGTTTCCGCACCGCTGACACTTATCACACGTTTTAACAAATTCATTAGCATCCTTGAAAAATGTAGGCTAGTACAAAATGGGTTGCAAAACCTTCGATGCTGTTCTTATTCCTGTGTAGTGTCCTCCGTATGGTTGTAGCACAGATGAAAATTCATCTTCTGGAATACACCTTCTTATAATCTGGTCCGGACACTGTTTAAACAAATATGGCTCCTCCCTGAAATAGTTACGGGCATCATGTAAAAACCTCTTTCGCTGTTGATAAGAATACCGAACGGAATAATCTTGCTGACCAAAAAATTCACTATATCAGCATACCATGGAGCTGCAGAAACTTGAAACAATTGTTCATCCGGAAAATTCTCTAGGATTGGTATGCTGTCATTCAATTCTTTTTCAGTTTCTAACCTCGATATATGGTCAGTAACTTGATTTTCTGTACCCTTTTTATCTCGGATTTCAATATCGAATTCTTGCAGTAGAAGGACCCACCGAATCAATCTTGGTTTGACATCCTTCTTTGTGACTAAATATTTTATAGCCAAGTGATCCGTGTAAACTATAACCTTGGTCCCGACAAGATATTTTTCAAAAGCAAAGACCACTGCTAGCAACTCTTTTTCCGTTGTCGTATAATTGACTTGAGCTTCCGATAATATTTTACTCACGTAGTAGATCGAACAAAAAATTTTGTTCTTCCTCTGGTCCAAAACTGCGCCCACAACATAGATGCTGGCATCGCACATCAGTTCGAACGGTAAAGTCCAATCCGGGGCTACAATAATAGGTGCTAAAACCAACCTCTTCTTTAACTCCGTGAATGCTGTGAGGCATGCTTCATGAAATACAAATGCCTTATTATTTTCTAGCATAGTGGTTTCGAATCTTAGAAAAGTCTTTTATGAATCGACGGTAAAAACTACTATGTCCTAAAAAACTTCTTATACCCTTTACATTCGTCGGTGGGGCAATTTTTTGATAATTTCGATCTTCGCTTTGTCAACTTCAATTCCTTCTTTTGAAACCCGATGGCCAAGAACAATACCCTCGATAACCATAAAGTGACACTTCTCCCAATTCAGCACAAGATCTGTTTCTAAGCAACGTTTGAGAACTACTTCTAAATTATTTAAACAATCTTGAAAGGAGTTACCCATTACCGAGAAGTCGTCCATGAAGATCTCCATAACTTGCTTCACCATATCCGAAAAGATTGACATCATGCATCGTTGAAAAGTGGCTGGAGCGTTGCATAATCCAAAGGGCATTCTTCGAAACGCGAAAGTTCCGTACGGGCAGGTGAAGGTAGTCTTTTCTTGATCTTCGGGCGAGATAGAGATTTGATTATATCCCGAGTAACCATCAAGAAAACAATAGAACTTCTTCCTCGCTAACCGATCCAACATTTGATCAATAAATGGTAGCGGGAAATGATCCTTGCGTGTCATTTTATTTAACTTCCTGTAATCAATGCACACTCTCCATCCTGTAACGGTTCTTGTCGGTATCAATTCTTCGTTTTCGTTGGTAACCACTGTAGTGCCGCCTTTCTTTGGAACGCAATGTATAGGGCTAACTCATGAGCGGTCAAAAATTGGATAAATAATCCCCGCATCTAAAAGCTTGATAATCTCTTTTTTAACGACTTCCTTCGTAGCCGGGTTAAGTCGCATTTGTTGTTCAATTGATGGTTTGTGGTTTTCCTCCATAAGAATTTTGTGCATACAGATACTCGGGCTTATTCCCTTAATGTCAGCTATCGACCAACCAATTGCTCCCTTGAGTTGGTGCAGCATAGCTAACAGCGCAGCTTCCTGTTCCTTGTCTAGTCCAGAAGATATAATTACCGACAGCGTATTCTGCTCTCCCAGAAATGCGTATTTTAAGTGCTGCGGCAGCGGCTTCAGCTCAAGCTGCAGCGGCTAATCTTCAGAATTTTTCAGTAACCTTTCTCCAGTGTTTTCTCTGTCCAGAAATTCAAATTTTGGTTTTATCCACACCTTTGATACTTGTTGTTTCTCTGATTCAGTCTCTTCTTCTGCTTCTTCTTCGCTATTTGAATTCTCGAACGCTATAGAGCAGCAATCTTCCATAATATTATAGCATTCTTCTTCCTTTACTTCGAGAAACGTCATTGACTTCAGCACATTAAACTTCACATTTTCCTTCATGGGTAGGCTATCGATCTGTTCGCCATCTGTAGAGTTACAGACGTGGGTCTCGCAACGCCAATGTTCAGCTTCCTAAAAATAGATAATGACATCAAGTTAATACTCGCCCCGAGATCGCACAGTGCTTCTCCCAGATCGTGATTTCCGATAGTGCACGGGATAGTAAAACTTCCTGGATCCTTCAGCTTAGGTGGGATTTTATTTTGTAGAAAATAACTGCATTCTTCCGTCATGGCTACGGTTTCAAATTCTCCACTCTTCTTTTCCGTGATAAAATATCCTTCATAAACTTGGCATACCTCGGCATTTGCTTCATCAACTTTATCAAAGGAATATTTATATGCAATTGCTTCAACACATCTAGGAATTTTTGAAATTTCTTATCTTCGTGTTGCTTCTGAAGCCTTTGCGGAAATGGTGGTGGTGGTCTTTCATGCAAAATAACAGGTGTGTGCTGTGGCTTCTGCGCTGCAGCACTGTATGCAGCGCCATTTAAAATTTCCTCAATGGATGTAACACCATTTAAAGCTGTATTTTGTGCTTCTTCTATAGGGACCTGTTCTGCATCTATTTCTTCTAACAGCTCTTTATCAATCGATTCTGGGTCCTTGACAGTCTCAACCTCTCGCCCATTCCTTAGCGTTATTGATTTACAATGTTCCTTGCCTTCCCGTCTTGGTACCTCTGTGTCGCTCGGTAAAATTTCATTCTGTCTGTTATTCAGTGCTTGGGTAATCTGTCCAACTTGCATTTCAAGGTTACGTTGTGACGCTATTTGATTCTGAATCAATGTAGATAAACCTTGAATTGTAGTTGATAACCCTTGAACTGCATTATAGTTTTTAGCCATGTACTCGGCTAAATGTTGCTCCACAGATTTTGTAGATTCAAAATGAGATTGACGGGGATGCTGAAAATTTGCTGCTTGATTATTTTCAGGCTGAGGTTGCTGAAATCCCTGGTTATTCGTACGGGATTGCTGTTGGTTCCAATTAAAACTGTTTCCTGGCTTCCATCTGGGATTGTACCAATTGCTTCGGTTATTTCCAACAAAATTTACTGATTCTGGATTTCCTTGGCAGTTGTCATATACGTGGCCTTCTCCGCAAAAAAGAACAAGTGATGCTCATTACTTGCTGCTATAGCGTCTGTTGTGGCGCTTCCTTCGGCAGATTCATTCCTTTTATCGCATTCGTCAGCGATGTCATCTGTGTTGTGAGCGCAATCATTGAATCTAACTCAAAAACTCCAGCAGCTCGCCTCGGCACAGATCCTCTGTCATTCGTAGGCTACTGGTAGTTGTTAGTTGCGATATTTTCCAGAAGTTCAGATGCTTCCGTATATGTTTTTGATAAAATCGTTCCATTTGAAGATGCGTCGAGAATGGCTCTTGTGTGGAAATTCATTCCGTTATAAAATGTTTCGAGCTGGATCCAAGGTAATAGTCCATGATTCGGGCACCGCCTTATAAGTTCCTTGAATCTTTCCCAAGCTTCAAAAAGAGATTCCAAATCATTCTGTTTGAAGGTCATAATTTCTCCGCTCATTTTGGCGTTCTTGACTGGAGGGAAGTATGTGATCAGAAATTTTTTAGCAAGATCTTCCCACGAGTTTACTGAATTACGCGGGATTGAATTGAGCCACGCTTTCGCTCTGTCGCGCAGCGAGTTAGGAAACAGTTTCATCCTTAGAATTTCACAGTGTGCTGTAACTTCTGCAACTGTGTCACACAACCGAGAGAATTCTACAAGGTGTGCTTTCGGATCCTCAGTCGGCATTCCGCTGAAAGTGCCGATTGTTTGTAACATCTGGAACATTATCGGTTTGAGCTCGCATTTGGTTTGATTTGTTTCTGGATATACAATTCTAGAGTGTAATCCGTCCAGATTTAGGATGCCGTAATCTCTTAGTGGACGTTCTGGTCTGACGTGCTGTACAGGTTCTGGTTCGTGCTCTGCTCCATTGGGTGCTTCGAGCTCCATCTGCAGCACTGCGTTTTGAGCGCGTCTTCTCCTTTGCCTGAAGGTTCTTTCGATTTCTGGGTCGTAAGGAACAATATCTCTTGTTCTTCATTGTCGCATCAACCTGCAAAAGAAAAAAAGAAGTAATATCCTTTTGAAAACTTTTTTATTTTTCAAAATTTTTAATTTTTAATTTTTAAAATTTTTTTTTTACTATTTCACAAAAATTCAGAAAATTTAAATTCCGTTATCCCCAGCAACGGCGCCAAAAACTTATTGAGTATGAATGTGTCGTTAAAAACCGCAAGTGCACAGTCAAGTAATATAAAAGATATCGATCCCACGAGGATAATGAAATCTAATATTTTCCGAATACGATGTAAAACAGTTAATTAAAAATTGATAAAAAGTTTGAATGGTTTTCTGGATAAAGATCTAAATAAATGTAATTAAAATAAATAAGGGAAGATAGTTAAACTTCAGTAAAAATGAAGGTTAGATTCGGGTTTCTCTATTTATTCATTCACGGCTGTAGGCCTGTGCTGCAGCGCCGCCTACCGATTCGGTTCTTCTTTCACCTTCTTCCAATCTTATGACAAGAATAATGAGATCCAAACACTTTAATTACAGATCCTAATCATTTACCCTCGAGCTATCGTTTAAGTTAAGCAAAAACGATTTTGTTAAAAATCAAAATAAATATTAATAACCCGAGTAATTTAACCAATTTCTATGTGATTTCTAATGGCGTTTTAGATCTCACTAATTTCGTTATAACTGTGGCGTCCACATTATACACGATAAACAATTAAGATATAGTTAAATTAATCAAATAGCTAAAAACCGAGAAATCGTAAACGGATACTTCCTAAATCAAACGTAATAAAAACTTAGCTCATGTTTAAATTAAAACAACGCAAATATGTTTGGTAATCATAATCACAGCACACTAAAAAATAATAAACGGATTCACTGTCGCTTTCTTCAAAACCCCGGTGGCGTCCCGCAAGTTTTTGAATTGGCTCTGGTTATCCGTTTCAATTTGCACAGCATGGCTGCGTCTCTGTTTCCGTCTATCTCCCGCTTAATCTCCCTCCTCGATCTGAATCGGGCTCCTCTATTTAAAATCGTGGCAGTTATCTTCTCTTTCCAAAACTGAATTAAGAATCCCTTGATTTGTGTAGATTTTCTTCTCTTTCCAAAAGTGAATTAGGAATCCCTTGATTTGTGGGGATTTTCTTCTATCTCCAATTCGCCAATTTTGCCATTTAAATCTCTCTGATCTTATCTTTTTTCACTTCATTGCTTTCCATTTTTATCCAGCATAATCCCTGCAAAATAGATAACCAATCGGACAGATAAAAATATTCTCGAAATTTCCAAAATTAAATAATTTCATTACTGCACGCGGATTCTGTGCTTTAGCATGAGCTGCAGCACCAAATACAGATTCTAGCATAAAATCCCTCAATTTATTACTTAAGGCTTAACAATTTTCATAAATTTGATAGACATAATTAAGTCTTTTTCAAGACTTAACAATGCCGCCTAAGAAATCCGGATGCAGCCATCATCGCCAAACGAAGGTAATAATCAACGAAATCAACCAAACATGAAAGANAATAAAATTATGTCCATTTTCTTCAAATATAATTATAACTAAATGAAATATAAAATTAAAGCTTCAGTGAATAAACATGTATGTCTATCATCTTGAAACGTAAAATTAATTAAGATATAAATTTAAGATAAACTACTAATTTAATGAACTCATTATAATTCATATTCAATAGTACACATAAAGTCTACATGGCTTCTAAATTTTTGACCGTTGATTTTTTTTCATTTCTCTTTTAGTTGATATGAACTCCTAATATCTTGTTTGTATTTTTTTAGATTATTAGTTAGAATAATAAAAACAAATAACAATCAAGCAAGTGTTTCGGTTTTGTATTGTCGGTTTGGCAAGAACCAAACCAAAAATCAAACCGATGCTTTCTATTTATCAAAATAACCAAACCAAAAATCAAACCGATGCTTTCTATTTATCAAAATAAAGTTAGTATTTATCTTCGTAAAAAATGATCCAATCCGGATTAGTTTTATCTTCCTTTCCCATCTCTCTCTCTCTCTACCTATCTCTCTCTCCATCTTCCTATGTGGAACAATACTTCATTCCTATAGCCCGCACGTGCATATTTCAGTCAGTTCAGAGATGATAGAGTTGATAACAAGTGTCAAAGTTTAAATCCTGACAGTCACAGTGTGAGAGTTGTTACCTCCAATGTGGGGTAGCTCTTTGTGGACGCAGGTAAAAGTCTCACATCTCTAGCCTACTGAGTCACTGTGACTTATCTCTCCACAAACTGTCGAGCTGAGATGTGAAGGCCTTGAGGGCGATAGATTTCACCTTTTAGTAACAATACTTCATTCCTATTCATTCAACTCCATATTCGATTATTTGTTATGTGTACTCTCTCCTCCCACATCCTCCAACATTTATTGCTTACGTTTGATGGAAAATCATTCTCTCTTTCCATTTTCACTTCCATTTCTAGATTATGATTTACATTTCCAACTGAGGACTTTGTGAAGAATATTTGCTATCAAGTTCGTTGGAACCTATATAGGATTCATTATATAAATTGAGGTTGGATTTTTAATTTTCTGATCAAAATAACGTAAATTTTCGCATTGAATTTTATTTTATATCAAAGTTTTTTTAAACTTATTGACTTAAACATATTCGTTCTTGAGTAATTTAGCTTATCGAAAATGACATATTTTTTCAGGGTTATGGAAAATAATATTTATTTCTTTAATCAAGAACACGATGGATAAATTTCACTTAGAATTTCACTAGATCTTAATTTTTATTAATTTAAGGGAATTTTCAGATTAGGGAAGTGCTTGAGATTTAGTTTAACTTAGGTTTTTTATTAGGGTATTTTTTGAATGACTTGTAGCAAATTAAATTTTTATGTAACAAATCAAGATTGGTTATTTTGTATTCAAGTATTGCTCCTACTTAAAATTTGGTTTTAAGTGAAAAATGGTAGAGCAATCCATTTCGTTTTAGAACGGCTCTCTCCTCATTCTGTCTCGATGAGATTAGACCGGTCTCTTTTCTGGATCGTGCAAGAGCTCGTCAAAAGCGAAATGTTATTAAGAAGCTCAAATCAAACAGTTACAAGGGCAAGCATTCAGAGCTGCCAAGTTTAGGATAGAGAAGACGATTTGAGAGAGTACATCATTATCTGAATATCGTTTCCTTTTTCTTTCCTTCTCATCGCTTAAAGTTGTACAGCTGTTACTGAGACGCAAACTAAACTTGAAACTAATCATATTTACTAAAACCACAGCCATTTTAGCAGCTTGATCAGGATCTTGGTGCATGAAATAAAACGTGAAGGTTACTCAACAACTTATTTCTCCCTGTACTTTTCAAATCAAGCCGTACAAATGCGTCCTGCTTGAAGTGAAGTTACATATCTGTATAATACGGTATAGTTTGTGACTGATGTTGTTTGTATACAATGTAATATGGTCCCGAAAAAAAGTTCATCGAAATTCGGATCCTTTAATCTGCATTCTGCTCGTGATACTCTCCAACCTCCTCGCTCGGAGGGATGTGGTTCCCGTTTGAAGCGATGCTGGGTCCAGCCATCTCACGCTGTACCAAAACCAAAAAACATAGACCCAAAACTAAGATTAAGAGTGAGATATAGAACTATACTAAGATTAAGAGTAAGATATAAAAAGGTGGGAAATGGGAGTTAACCTTGAGAGAAGCAAAAGAGGTAGGAGGAATGAAGGCAGATAGAAGCTCAGAAGTAGTGTAGTTATGGTGCCACGACGGCAGTCCATTCTCGTCGTTGTCGTTCACCACATGACACCCTCCGACATTGCATGGAATGTCGTAGATTGGGTTTGAGTATTGGACCCTGATTAAGAGAGTATGGAAATCATCGATATTCGAAGGAAATCAACGAGTAAAAAGAGTGAAAAATTATAAAGAACCTTTGGGTTTGAGGAGGAATGGAAGATGATTCTGATGGAACACACATAGGCGCTGCGTTTTGATTCCCTTCTGGCAACCAAGTAGCCAGCTCGTTTTCGAAGGATGTGGGTATTACTTCTTGTGTATCCAAGTATATCTAAATCATTTAACTCGTAATAATCTTGAACAAAGTATAGTAACTTCTGTGGAGTCGTAGGTGTTTTTTGATTACCTGTACAATGGATGGATCGTAAGAGGACAAATGGTTGCTGAGAAGATCTTTCTGCAACATCAAAACACGAAAATAAGGCTAGGGTTCTTACTTCTTCTGATAAATCTATATATTCTGTTATGGTACCTTTCTTTGCGTGATGCGCGTCAAAGCATCCAAAAGGGTCTTCTCGCAAGATTCAAGGCCGTCTATTGACGTAAATGACAAGGGTTCTGGCTCAAACATTCTTCAGAAAAGAAACTAAATTGGGTGAAAATGATGAACTTGGGGTTTTAGGGCAAAGTTCACCGTGAAGAAGAATGTGACAGGCGACCTTTGCCTTGTCTAACAATTTCTCTAACCTTAGCTGCTCCTCGGATACTTGGAGCTGATGCTGTAAGTTGCCTATTTGTTGCTGGAGCTCCTATAGAAAATAGTAGACCTTTCGTATGAAGAGGCTAATTTGTGATGGAAACTTGAACCCATTACTCATTTTTTAAAGGCAATCAATGGCTTACCTCGACGTTTGCGTTCACTGCCGATGGACTACGAAGAAAACAAAGAAAATGGTTAGAAAATAGGAAACCTTTGAGTGTTATTCCGAATATGAACAGTTGTTAATTCTCAGTTTGACAGATAAGAGGAGAGGAAAAGTGTACTTGGATAGTTGCAAGGCTATGTCATTTTCTGTCTTGAGTTTGTTCAGGGTATTTAGCAGATACTGCAAATGATTCCATCTTACGATCACCATTGTTGAAAAGACATAAGAAAAATAAAACATTTCTCAAAACATCGTACATTACCTCCTTATTTTGAACGACGCTGCAGCCAAAAAAACAAACAGAATTATGCAAACGGGACTGGGTTTTCAAAATACGCTAAGTATGAACATTACCCTCCCCGGTCGTGGTCAGCCAGATTTATGTAATGTGCGAGGACGTCTTCAATTCTGAAACGTAATTTACGTAAGATCAAAGCATTAATCTGTGTTGAGATTAACGGGGATGTGAGAGAGAGAGTGAGAGAGAGAATATGAACCTTCTTTTGCCGGAGAAGTGG
>QAOC01036884.1:0-10222 GCA_003255005.1 Begonia fuchsioides | reverse complement strand
CGAACATACTCCATAGGGGTATCGTCCGATGGAGGTGGACCAGCTGTGGGTGAGGCTGCCGGCGAAGTACAAAAATTCCAGCCCACTTTCGGTTTTGTTCCTCGTCGAACCGCCGATCCAATGTTGCGAGGCGGACATCCATTGTGTCAAGCCGTCAGTGGACTCTCTCAAATGAATTCTCCATTAAAAGCTTGACGTCTTCCAAAGATGCCTCTATCCGGCTGGTTGTCGAAGGACGACTAGCTGCTTCAGCGCGTTGTTCTTGGTCGTACTCAGCCCCCTCGTGCTGGAGGGCCTGTGATGTCGAGCCCGGATGATCGCCTTTGAAGATCCACTCGCCGTCCGTGTTTTTCACAATACCCATTCTTGCAATGGTAGATTCTGAATATGTGTCGACTCTCCTAACCGGTACAGGTGTCTCGGATGGAGGAAATGACACACCGTTTTTGTGGAAAATTTCCATCAACAAAAGGTTGAACGGCATTAACTTGGACGAGTTTTCGAAAAGATCAATCATCTTTTTTAAAATTACATAACCAACGTTTCGAAAAGATCAATCATTCATAGGTGCAACTTCTTGCACCTCGTCGTCGGAAGACGGAAACGTTTCAAATTCTACGTATTTCGGCGGTGAATCCATAATAAATAATGACTATTTTGAACAAAAAATCTACTTAATACCGTTCACCGATTTGTTGCAGCTTGTTAATTGCAGTAGAACGGTGCTTGAAGGCTATAGAGTGATTTGCACAAAAGAGTTTACGTAAAACATTTAACAGCTAACCTCTACAATTTATAGAATTCACGCATAACAGCTACATGCGGTCGACCTTCGGTTTTAAAACGGTCGACCTTAAGTTACCGTTGCATATGGAAGTTATAGCCGTTACATTATAACGGTCGCCCCTTTTTATGAACACGGTCGACCTTTTTACAACTACTGGTCGACTCTTTTTTCCACGCGGTCGACACTTTCACAACAATCATGCGTATTGCGGTCGACATTTAATTAGCGGTCGACACTTAAAAACGTTCTGGAACGTATAGCGGTCGACACCTTATTTTGCGGTCGGCCATCCAAATTTACATATGCATTAAGTGTCGACCGCGTGTATACTAAGTGTCGACCGCACTACAAGTAGTCCGAGCCAACCGAGCCAGCTCTCAAGCTGGCTTTTGAGCCGGATCGGTTGGCTCGGTATTTCCGAGTCCACGTGCAAACTCGAACGAGCTGCACTCTCGGGCTCGGATCGAGCTTTTGCTCGAGCCGCTACAGAGCCCACGAGCCGGCTCGCTCGTTTGCCAGCACTAGTCCTACATACGAGTCAAATAATAATTATTTTATTAAAATTAAATAAATATATAAATTATAAATAATTATTTATTATTATAAATATATTAATAATTATTTAACATATCAAATAAATATATTTTATTAACATGCACGCTACAGAATTATTTATTATCAAAGTAATCACACTAATTATTTATACATCATGATGTATTTTAATAAGATCAAATAAGAGGGTAAACATACAATTATCTCACTGATTTAGACCCTCAAAAAATTGCACATTATAATTTTTTTGGATATGTCGTCGTAAATGGTTGCGAGAACCCAGAATTTATTTATGAACATGTGATAACCCAAGACATATATGGGGGTTGTTGCATATTGTCACGGCCACGCTCCTTTCAAGCGAAGGACATCAAATTTTTTTTCTTGGATCGTAGTGTTTGACTTAGGTTACTGTTAGAGTTGAAGTTATTATTTTCAACATAAGAGAGAGAGGGCGTGATTTAAGTTCGACTAATTTTTTTTGTAAGTTTATATTTTTATTTTCTAAGTAATTTTAACAATTAAATTAAAAGATAACTTAGAGATATACAATCTTAACGCGGTTCCATCCCATTAAATTCATCTCTATTCAGAGCACAATATAAAACATTCATTGCTTTTGCATTTAAACTCATATCTTTTGTATCATTTTCATCTCGTTCATTTATCAATTTTGGCATATGCACACCATTTTAAATTTTACTTATACGGTCCATGTTCAATAATATTCTAAATATCAAAATTCATGAACAAAACAAATATCTTCATTCTAGTTTTCCAACAAGCATAATCATTTTCATTCAAATATGGTGACATAGCTACAGATTGCCTCTCAATGTGAAATACATTAGAAGTAGATCCTATTGTGATTTATATATCTAAATAAAAATTTATTCACACATATTGCAAACAAATAATCATAGTAATTCAAAAATCACACTCAAAAGTAAATAACTCCTCTAATACCAATTATAGGATCGATTTTAAACCTAAGACTATAAGTGATTTAGGTTTAATTAGTTTTTTTGTGATTTTGTAATTATAGTTCGTTAAGTCATTTAAACGATTAAATTAAAGAATAAGTGAGAGAATACAACTAATTTATTAACGCAATTTGATTCATTCTTTGTTTCATTTGTGCTCAAAAGCTACACATTAGAGATTTATTTTATATCTAGAATTCTAGAAAATCGTGATTGACTTACGAGTGTCTGTCAAACCTTACACTTTGACTCTTCTTTGCAAAGAGTCTCACTCTTATTACTATTGACTCTTCGTTTCGAAATGTGTCACTCTTACTTTAAAATTTGTTTCTAGTAAAAAGTAAACGCTCGAAATAATCGAGTTATATTTTTGCAATTCGCATAATCTCACACAATAAAATAAATTTTAAATGAAGTCCTTCCGCTGTGAGTGAAAAATTCAGCAGCGCTTCTGCGTCATTTTTTTGAAGCTAAAAAATGTGAAATTACATTGCTTTCTTTCTTCATTTTTATAATTCTATCCGTTAGAGTTTCAGCCAACCATTTCATAATTTTTATCAACAATTTTATAATTTCAGTCGACTCATGCAATGACTTGACATTTATGATCATTTTTGGTCGACCATTTATCATTTTTGGTCGACCTATATGTGTTTCGGTTGACAAAATTGAGTTTAAGTCGATCTAAATTGAAAATTCTACAAAATATATTTTCTGAAAATAGCTCAAATTTTTTTGATTCAAACAAAATTAAAGACGTTTGACAATACATGTTAAAAATATTAAATATTTTTTTTTCAAAAATAAAATAAATAATTAAATTTATCATAAAAATAAAAAAAAAATTATCAAAAACTCAAGAAGTCAATAATTCATTTTAACATTTAAGATTTTAATTTTTACAACTACTTAAACATAAAATTTAAATCAGCATTTACGTTAATAAAAGTTAATATGTTGGTGAATTTTCATTGAATGACTTGACATTTATCAATTAAATGATTAGATCAATTAAAATTATAACTGAAATCAACTACTTAAACAATGATTAGATCAATTAAAATCTTTACAATAATTAATATTACAACGTCAATAGTCGTCACAATAAAATACTTCAACTATACAAGTAACTACATGGAAGTTGCTCCTCGTAGGCTCTAGGGTTTCTACGCATGTTTTTATTATTATTTATAAATAAAAAATAATAATGTATAAGATAAAAAAAGACCTGCGCCGACCCAACGTCGATTCAAATAATTAATAAAAATGTAAGAAAGCCAGAGGGTTATCTTGTCGTTGTAGTGGCCCCGATGTCGATTCGAATAATTAGTAAAAATGTCAAAGGTGTAACGCATATCGAATAAATAAGCATTTTGGGGAGTACACTATATAAATTATAAATAAACAATAATTAAAAATTATTATATTAATTCTGGAAATACATTTTGATCTAATAAATGTGCGAGAGTAATGTTAAGAGTTATTCTAATAAAGTCAAAGACATATATCTTTAAACTTGCTCCCGTTCAAACCATAGGCAATGGGTCCAGTTCCGGGGCGGGAACGAACCGAATAGACCAATGCCGACCTCTGATTACATGGATAGTGTGTGCGTGTGAAAGTTGTATTATTTTTTAATTTAGATATTAACTTATCAATGACCAGATAAATTTGCAAATAGAAAGAAAGTTTATTATAGAAATAAAAAAAATAAATTGCAAATAATTGAGTATAATTAATAATTTAGAAATGGACATTAAAGTGTCTTGGTCAGATGTTCTCTTCATTGATCACTCATTCATTTGTCTTGTAATTGAAAACTCCAGCCGTTAAACCGTGGAACGCTCCGTCACACTCGGAACTCGGACGTTCCACCTCCGTCGCCGGCTTCGCTGAAGTCACCTCAGTCGAGGACGTCACCGGAGGAGAGCATTCGAACGTCACCTGAGGTTCAGGCTCACCTTTGCACTGTAGGGTTCCGGTGAGTTAGCGAAATTGTTCACCGGAGAAGTGGTTCAGAACACGCTCGACTCCCTTAACCCGGGTCGTGATGTGCAACGGGACGCCGATGTTTTTACTAACTTAGTTGTTCGTTTTGTAGGAAACATTATCTCGGAGAATCCATCGGAACATGATCGGGACCAACCACGGATGTGCATCACATGGCAACATGAGCACGGCGCCACGGTCGACACAAGAGACGCACCACCCGGGCCGAGCCCCTCGGCCCGTGTCGAACGTCACTAGGCGCGTTCCCCCGGCCGAGCCATCGGCCCACACCGAGCTCCAATAGGATGCTCGGCCTATTTAAATAAGTGACACCTTGTCACATTTTCCTTTCAGCAAGTAGAGGCTTAGTAGAAGAAGGAGGATGAGCCCAACTCCAAGTAAACGGATGGCCCATGCCACGCTCGAGACATCCACGTGCCACTTACAAATTCTGCGGTGTCAAAACTTGGGAGAAGAAGTATTTTAGCAAGTAAAGAACAACCCAAGATTGACGGACGAAAAGCACGAAGGAAGAAGCCCATGATTCGGAAGCATACTTAGCGGGACCAAGCCCACGTACACCTCAAATCTCCAGAAGGAATCTTCCGTGTCAAAATCCCGGAAGATACACCACATATCGGGAAAATATCAGTCACCAAGATTCGGAAGATTTGCACGCGGAAAATCCCGAAAGACACGGAGATCCCCGATTTGGCCGCGCCCGCCTAACGACCAACGACCCGTTCCCGCCAGCGCGCGCCAGCAGGCCGACAAGCCCAGCGGTCACGGTCTCTCGAGCCCGGCTAGCCCACGGATTCGGACAGCGACGCTCCCGATCGTATCAAATCCCGGATTTCTCGCGCCACCTCACGGATCCAAGTCAAACGCATCCGAGCCATCCAAACGAGCACACAACCGGCGGCTTAAATCCCTTCTCGTTATTTTCCTTTTATAATTTTGTCTATTTAAACACTTTAGGTTTTCGTTGAATGCAAGTGAATTTTTGATAATTAAAAGTGCCGTGCGCCTTGTTATCAATTCCCTTCTCTCGACCTTGCTTCTCCGGTGCGTCACATCCGGCCAAGCATTCGTCAAGCCTTCGTGGTCGTTCGGTGAGTCATATCCGAACGTCTTCCAAGGTCTACCGAGTAGCCTTCTCCCGATTGCTCGAGAAGAACTACCCGTCCACCTACCGTTCCCATTACACTCCTCCGCTAACCCACCTCCGCCGAGCCATCATACGACTCTCCGCGCCCCTCCTCCAAATCACCGTGCCAATTTCCGAACTTCACCACCAACTTCCGCAAATCCATCTATTTACCGACAAATCTCTCGGCCAATCCGCAAACGCCCGAGTAGATTTCCCCCGCGCCCCCACCACTACATTCTGTCGTGCGAACCACCCCAGATTGCACACCAACTTGGTATCAGAGCAAAAGTTCCTATCTTGAGTGTAAAAATCCAATTTTTACCTCATGGAACGCATGGTGACACGCAGCGGAGCCGTCCACGGGAACAACGCTACCACGAGCGAGCAAACTTTGCGCTCCGGACCACCCGAGCATGAACCAAGTCTACAAGAGCAATTGGATGCTCAAAATCAGCGGATCGACGAAAGATTAACGGCCAATGAACGATTATTGCAAACTGTTCTTCAACGGTTAGACACAATGGCCGATCAACAAAATCAAGCCGCACCTCGACCTCCCGTGCGAAGACCCGGGAATGGTAATTTTCAAGCACGAGCCTCTAATTCGGATGGATCCGAAGATGATGAGTATTTTCCCCGTCGCAACAACACCCGAGACGAAGAACGACAACTCCCAAAGGTTAGCATTCCGTCCTTTAATGGTAATGCATGCGGCGAAGCATACTTAGAATGGGTAGAAAAAGTAGATGCTATTTTCGGTCTTTACAATTATTCGGAAAAGCTTAAAATTCAATTAGCATCTTTGGAATTTGTTGGATATGCTGTACTTTGGTGGAATTGTCACCGTGCACAACTTCAGAGAGATAGACAACCCGAAGTTACGACTTGGGACATGATGAAAGAGCACATGCGTGCCCGGTTTTTACCGACTTATTATAAGCAAGAACTATTTTTGCAACTCCAAGGCCTTCGGCAAGGAGCAAGATCGGTTGAGGAATACCTTACCGAATTCGAAACTATTCGGATTCGATGTGAATTGGAAGAACCTAGTGAGCAAATAATGGCCCGGTTTATTAGAGGACTACAACGAGACATTGGTGATGTTGTGGAGCTTCAAGCCCATGAGTCTTTTGATTCTCTCATTCAAATGACTTTACGGGCCGAGCGACAAATTAAACGGAAGAATAAAGCCGCGGGCCCAAAACCGCTTACACGGGCTCCCGTTCCATATCGGCCAGCACCCCCTCCCGTGTCAAGTGCCACGCCATGGGTCCCTAAGCCCGCGCAACCCACCAAGCCGCAAGAGGCCGTAAGTGAAGGATCCCGGACTCGAGAGATCCAATGTTTCAAATGTCTCGGTAGAGGACACATGGCAGCCCAATGTCCTAACCGAAGAGTAATGACGATCCTTGAAGGGTCCGACGAGATTGTAAGCGAGGATGAATTCCCGGAAACGCAAGAAAGCCCGGTTACGACTATTATGGCCCCGAGCCCGGACACGAGCGAAGAAAATATTTGCCATGCACATGATGGCACATGGCTCATGATCCGCCGAGTCCTCTCGGCTCAACCACAACCGGAAGCCTATCAACGCGAGAATCTATTCCATAGCCGATGTTTGGTCAAAGACAAGGTTTGTTCTTTAATTATTGATGGCGGTAGTTGTACTAACGTGGCTTCTAGGGAACTTGTGGAGAAGTTGTCAATACCGACCACCAACCACCCAACACCTTATAAGCTTCGGTGGATCACGGACAAGGAAGATATTCGAGTAACGAAGCAAGCTAAGGTGCAATTTACAATCGGCCACTACACGGACACGGTATTATGTGATGTAGTCCCGATGAATGCAACACATTTGTTACTCGGCCGACCATGGCAATATGACCGCCATGTTATGCACGATGGCCGAACGAACCATTACACCTTGTTTATGAACGGCCGAAAGGTTATCTTGGCTCCCTTGACTCCGGAACAAGTGGCGAAGGATGAGACCACCAAGAGAGAAACACAAGCCAAGAAGGCATTACTCATGACCCGAAAAGAACTCAAACGATGCATCACCCGGAACGAAATGTTTATTATGCTTGTGCACCAAGAGCCCGACCGAGCGGAACACCACCCGATCCCGGATGCGATCCAATCTTTACTCGACCGATTCAAGGATGTTTTCCCGGATGAACTACCCTCGGGATTACCCCCTCTCCGAGGCATAGAACATCAAATTGACTTGCAACCCGGGGCAACATTACCTAATCGACCACCGTATCGACTCAACCCCGAGGAGAGCAAGGAGCTACAACGGCAAGTTCAAGAGCTCCTAGAAAAGGGTTATATCATGGAATCATTAAGTCCTTGCGCGGTTCCGGCCCTTTTAGTGCCAAAGAAGGATGGGACACATCGAATGTGCGTGGATAGCCGAGCCATCAATGACATCACGATCAAGTACCGCTTTCCCATGCCTCGGCTAGATGACTTACTAGATGAACTTAGTGGTGCTCGAATCTTTTCCCGAGTGGATCTCAAGAGCGGTTATCATCAAATCCGCATGAGAGAAGGCGATGAATGGAAAACGGCCTTCAAGACAAAGTATGGGCTATTCGAATGGCTTGTTATGCCCTTCGGACTCACTAACGCCCCGAGCACTTTTATGCGGTTAATGAACCACGTCCTCCGAGCATTCCTTGGCAAATTTATCATCGTTTATTTCGATGATATCTTAATATACAGCACGGACATCCCGAGCCACTTGGAGCACTTGGAAACATTATTTATCACATTGCGCCAAAATCGATTATATGGGAATCGAGACAAGTGTGCTTTTGCACAAAGACGCATACACTTCCTCGGATTTATCTTATCCGAAGGCGGCATGGAAGTAGATGATGAGAAGATCACGGCCATAAGAGATTGGCCCACACCTAAAGGCATTACGGACGTGAGGAGTTTCCACGGCCTAGCCAATTTTTACCGGAAATTTATAAAGGGATTTAGCTCTATCATGGCACCTTTAACCGAGCTTACCAAGAAAGGGAAAGAGTTTGAATGGTCCGAGACATGTCAAGAGAGTTTTGACCACATCAAGGAGCGGCTTTGTGAAGCGCCAATACTTGCACTTCCGGACTTCAACAAAGTGTTCGAGGTAGAGTGTGATGCCTCCGGAACCGGCATTGGAGCGGTCCTAATGCAAGAGGGCCGGCCCATTGCATACTTTAGTGAGAAGCTCAAGGGCGCCACCGTCAATTACTCCACCTATGACAAGGAACTCTACTCACTAATAAGGGCTATTGGAGTATGGCAACACTACTTATTGCCTCGGGAATTCATTATACATACCGATCATCAAGCCCTTAAGTTTATCAAGAGCCAAGGGAAACTCAACCGAAGACATGCTAAGTGGATCGAGTTTTTAGAGAGGTACCCTTATATTATTAAGTACAAAAAGGGAGAAACTAACATTGTGGCCGACGCCCTCTCAAGGAGGAACATTTTATTTACCGAGATGAAAGTTCGATTTTTCGGCTTCGAATGGATCAAGCAACTTTACGAACAAGATCCCGAATTTGGAGCACACTTTGAGGCAGCCACAAGAGGGGAATTATCGGGCTATCATGTGACCGACGGCTACCTCATGCGAGGAGGTAGACTTTGCATCCCTAAAGGAAGCATTCGTGAGTCTCTCATAGCCGAGGCACACGGAGGTGGCCTTGCGGGACACTTCGGGGAAAAGAAGACGTGGGAGATGCTCAAGGAGCATTTCTATTGGCCACATTTGTTCCGAGACGTGCACCATTACGTGGAAAGGTGCATTGTGTGTAAAAAGGCCAAAAACCGAACTCTAGCTCAAGGCTTGTACCTTCCTTTACCCGTGCCGGATCATCCTTGGCAAGCCGTGAGTATGGACTTCGTCGTGGGCCTCCCTCGGACTAGTAACCGAAAAGATTCGGTTATGGTGGTGGTGGATCGTTTTTCCAAGATGGCACACTTCATTGCTTGCCACACCACCAATGATGCTAACTACATTGCGGATTTATTTTTCAAGGAAGTTGTTAGACTTCACGGAATACCGCATTCCATTGTGTCCGATCGCGATGGAAGGTTTATTAGCGCATTTTGGAGGACTTTATGGGGCAAGCTTGGAACCAAGCTTCTATTTAGCTCGGCCTTTCATCCACAAACCGACGGCCAAACGGAAGTCGTGAATCGATCCCTCGGTGCTTTATTGAGAAGCGTAGTACAAAAGGGGACGTCGACATGGGAATCCAAATTGCCCTTCGTTGAGTTTGCCTACAACCGTTGCAAGCATAACACCACGGGAATGTCTCCATTTGAGGTCGTCTACGGTCTTAATCCCTCCACACCCACGGACTTGCTGCCGTTGCCTACCCGTGAACTAGACAACCCGGATGGATTACATAAGGCCGAACTTATCCGGAACATGCATGAGCGGGTCAAGAAAACAATCGAGCGGAAAAACGAGAAATATGCCACCTCGACAAATAAGAAGAGAAGAGAAAAGATTTTCCACGTGGGAGATCGTGTATGGCTCAAGACTCGGCATTTCAAACACAAACATGCCAAGTTACTTCCGCGGGCCGAAGGGCCCTTCCGAGTGGCCGAAGTGATCAACAACAATGCATACAAGATTAGTCTTCCCGGCGAACCCGAGGTACTCATCACGGCCAATGTGCAAGACTTATCCCCGTACCTAGACGATGAGAGTCATGAAGAGGAGGACCCCGAGAGCGGAGATTTGGGGGC
>QAOC01036873.1:9321-24585 GCA_003255005.1 Begonia fuchsioides | reverse complement strand
TTCATCTTTGGGCTTAGGGCTTTAGCGTTAAGGCTTTGGAGCCAGGGTACATGGTTTAGAACTTAGTTCTTATGGATTTTTGCTTAGAGCTTTGGGATCCCACAAATTTGTATATTAGGGCTTTGTGCTTTGGGCATAGGGCGTAGGGCGTAGGGCTTTTGGATTAAGGCTTCAAGCTTTTGGTTTAGGGTTTTAGTCTTAGGCCTTTTGTTTTTGGGCCAAAGTGATGCGGTCAAGTGGTGATACAAGACCAATGACAAGGAATTGGAGGCCCAATGACAAGGTCAAGAACCAAGAAAATGTATGAAGCGCTATGTGGTTTAGTCAAGGAAATCGAAAGGAAATAATCTATTCAACATGAAAACAAAATGCATATTATGCTAAGTGTTGAAAAAAATATTTTTTTTATTTTTTTTTATAAGTAAGAGTATATAAAGAAGAGAAAGATACATCAAACCCGAGAAAAGAGGAGGAAACCACAAGATGGAGACTCATCCAACCAAACTCGGGGAAGCCAAAACAAACAAACAAAAGAATTTGAGTGACCCGAGAGGAGACCGGGACACCCAAAACATCAAATGCAGTCGAAGCAAGAAAAGCCAGAAGACTACAAAAGACCAAAACAAACTAGAAGAAACAGAGAGTAACAAACTGCCCTATAAGCAGAAAGCCGAATCATAAAGCCCAGAATCAAAAGTAGAAGCTAGGGAAGAAATAAAGCAGGTGATGGCCAACTTAACATGGAAGAGGGGGGAGAACATCCGAAAAAGGAGGGGGACATTCAACGCTTGAAGTGAGGGCGGGGTAGACCAGGAAAAGAATTTTATAAACCTTACGCTCAATACCATCAGCAATCTGCCCCGGGTGAGCGTGAGAGGACTCAAATAATCTGGAATTTCTTGCTGCCCAGATGTGATAAACCGAGGCACAAGGAGGCAATTAAGAATAAAAGCTCGCTTTTTGTTTCCCAGCTTGCCCTCCTTAATAATCCATTTGATGGCACACGCAATAGTCGACATTTTCCTTGTGAAGCCAAATTTCAGCTTAACAGCATTCCAGACCTCTTGAGAGAAGCAACAATCGAAGAAGATATGGCTGCGTGATTCGGGATGGGAGTTGCAAAAGAGGCAGCTCCGCAAAGTGTCAATGAAGGAGAGCCGATCCCTAGTAGCCAGCCGGTTATGGTAGGCGAGCCAAAGAATGAAGCTATGCTTAGGAATATAACTCTTGGACCAAATGGCTTTGAAAGCCGATTTTATTATACCCACAAGACGGAAGAAGTTGTAAACAATAGAGAGACCCTTGGAGCGAGCAGATGAACTCCATGTAATGAGGAGGGAATCGGCATTATGCTGCGAACCAGATTTACATAGAATTAAGTTCCAGATTTGGAGTAGCTTTTTAATCAAAGGGGAAGCTCTGTAACCCGGGGACCAATCCCAGAAATTTTCCGGTTCATATAGTAATGCTGAAGCCAACGGACCCAAAGAGAGTCCTTTTTTTGATGAACATTCCAAAGAGTTTTTGCAAGAAGGGCAGAGTTCCAAACGTCCAGATTTTTTAAGCCCAAGCCCCCTTCATCTTTCGGCATACAACATAAGTCCCAGGCGATGTTAGAATATCGTTTACCCCAAAGAAAGGTTCTGCATAATTGCGTAATTTTCAGCCGGACAGCAGCCGGGTGGTCAAAAACCGACATCCAAAAACACTCCATGCCTTGAATGACACTTTTAATAAGCTCCGCCCGACCAACATAAGTTAGGGATTTGGCACTCCAAATATCAACGTATGTCCTGATTTTGTTGAAGAGCTCCTCGTAATTGTTTTGGTTTAACTTATGAGGGGAGAGAGGAATACCTAAATACCGAAAAGGCAGCAACCCCTCCTCGAGGCCAGAGAGGCTTTTGATATCAGCCCAGAGATCATTAGAGGAACCAGCCAAGTAGAAGCTCGATTTGAGGGTATTTAGGGATAGACCCGAGGCATCACTAAATTCATATATACATGATAGGATTCCTTTAACAGAGATGATGTCTCCTCTTGAAAGGAGAATCAAGTCGTCAGCAAAGGCAAGGTGGGTTATTCCCAATGGCTCACACGCCGGATGATAATTATATCCGGAATTAGGAAGCTTTGATTTAATAATCCTGGAGAGATATTCCAAGCAGATAACAAACAAATAAGGGGAAAGAGGGTCACCTTGCCGAAGACCTCGGCAGCCCTTGAAGAAACCATGCATTTTCCCATTTAGGGAGATGGAGAATGAGGTAGAAGCAATGCACTCCATAATCCAGGCTACGAATTTAGGAGGGTAGCCCAGCTTTAACAGGACAAAATTCAGAAAGGGCCATGAAATGGTGTCAAAAGCCTTCCAGAGATCAATTTTTAAGAAACATCTTGGCGAAGCTTTTTTTGAATTATATTTTCGGATGAGCTCCTGCATGAGGTGAATGTTCTCAGTCATGGATCTCCCTTTTACAAATGTTGATTGAGCTTGATCAATGATCGGGCAAAGAGAATCCAAGAGACGGTTAGCCAAGATTTTAGAGATTACTTTATAAACAACGTTGCAGCAGGTAATCGGACGGAAATCCTTAGGCTCGTGGGCATTGCTGGATTTTGGGATAAGGGCAATTATACCATGATTGAGCTGCTTTAATAATCGACTCGAACTGAAGAAGTCAGCCACAGCATGAGAAAAATCATCACCAATAATATCCCAAGCATCGATAAAGAATTTAGAAGAATAACCATCCGGGCGGGAGCTTTGTCAAACCCAATACTACGTAAAGCATCTAATATTTCCATAGAAGAGATATCTTTTAGAAGGGCTGAGCAGCATTCTGGAGAAATTTTGGGGCCCGAGCTAATATAGAAATCCTCAATCGGGGTGACTGGATGAGAGACACCAAGTAATTTATGGAAATAATTAATAAACTCGACAGGGATTTGATCCAGGGAAGAAGTCACGGAACCATCCTCTCTAGTAAGGGAAGCAATGAAATTATTCTTTGCATTTCGATGAGCTAAGGCATGAAAAAATTTGGTGGGCTTGTCGGCTTGAAGGAGGATCTTGCTTTTAGCTTTTTGCTGATAAAAGGCAAGCTCGGCTTTACCAAGAAAAGAGAGGTTTCTTTGCAGGATAGTGAGGTTTACCGGGGGGGATTGGAGACAGCAGAGAGGAAGGAAGATTGGGCCATTTCTAGATGATCTTTGACCATAGAAACACGGCTGGAAATGTGTTGGAAGTGCTTCTTATTTAAGTCTGAGAGCTTGGGCTTAAGGAGCTTGAGTTTGGAGGCAAGGATAAATTGTTTTGAACCCGAGATATCAGAATTCCAAAGAGAGGAAGTAATCAGCTTAAAATCCGGGTGCAGGGACCACATATTAAAAAATTTCCAGGGGAGATTCCCGGGAGGGGGAGCAGAATGAAGGGAGACCACGCATGGGGAATGATCAGAAAGCCCCGGGGGGAGGAGGATGGCAGAAGTGGGAGGGCAATGATGGATCCAGTGGCTGTTGACAAGGGCTCTGTCAAGCTTGGAAGAGACGGATCCGTTCGACCAGGTGAAGAAGCAGCCCCCAGAATTAAGCTCATGAAGGCTGAGAGAATAGCAGCAGTCCCGAAGCCCTTTGATTTCTCTGGAAGAAACACGAGAACTGCTTCTTTGATCCTCAAGAGACATGATAGCATTAAAATCCCCCATAAGAATCCACGGAAAGGAGATCTGCTCGTTAAAAGAGGAAAGATTAGATCAAAGAGCATCCCGAGCAGCTATGGAATGGAGGCCATAAATAAAGGAAGCTGTGATGGAGAGCTTGCTGATTTTGCAGGATAACGTCATGTGAATAACTGGCGGGGAGGCCGCTAAAATAGCAGCAGAAATCTTACATTCATTCCATGTGGCAAAAATCATTGGGAGGAGGGGGCAAGACCCCTTGCTGATTTGGAAAGGGAATGAGGTTGCAGGTATCAGCTTTGTGACCAAGCATAGAGCATTTAGGGCAGAGAATTGGTTCGGTTTCATATTTAACTTTCTGGATAAAAAGTTGACCATTGGGTTTCATGATTTTCACTTCCTTAACCAGGTCCATGGACAAATCAACCTCAACCAAGATTCGGGCAAAGTCTGTCTTACCAAGAGTTTTTGTAAAATAATCAGTCCTCAAGGGCCTTTCAATGTTGGATGAGATTTTTTCCAAAGCAGTTTTGCTCCAGCATTCCAGCGGCAGCTCTTCAAGGATAACCCAAACCGGAATAGTTTTGAAGCTTTCATCACCATAAATAAACCATTCGGGCCGTTCTTTTATAATAGTGGTTTTCCGAAAATAGAATAGGGGCCTTCACGGAGAACTATGCTGCAACTCTCAGCAGTTTGGAAAATAAAGGTAATCCAGCCTCTTGCACTGGATATGGTTTTTGTAAATTCCAAATTTCAACGAAAATCTTTGAAATAGTTTGACTAATTAATTGTCGTATACCGAACGTAAATTTGTCGTATATGCCACGTACGATGATTTGGTCAAACTAATTAAATTAGGATATCTCGGGACGAAATCGAACTACGAATTTCGAATGTGACGTAAAGGTTGATTCTACGAAATCAGTTGTCACATAATTGTGTCAAGATTTTTAGTGGAACGACAGAAATCGAATAAAAATCGGAAACGTTACACGAAATAAATATTATGTTTTAATATTATATTATATAATATAATATAATATTATTATTATAATATTACTATAATTATTAAAAGAAGAAGAAGAAAGTCGTCTTCTTCTTCCTCAGTAAACCTCCCCCGACGCCAAAACGCAGAGAGAGGTTGAGCGATTTTCGTCGATTCTTCATCGTTTTTGACGATTCAAGTGTCTTTACGTCCGTCTCCACTAGAGGAAGAAGTCTGTTAAAGCGGTTTCAAAGGTCAGCCCTTATTTTGTGAGAAATCTGAGAAAAAACCGAGAGTTGGGATTTTGGTTTCAGTTTTTCAAATCTTATTTTTTCTCGCGATTTTTGGTGTGGTTGTGTTCGTCTCGTTGAGAGGAACATTTTGGTATAAAAATCGGCCGGAACGGAGTCCAGAATCGGCGCCGGCGATGGATTGTCGGCGGCAGGGTGCGGGCGCGTGAGATCCACGCGCGCCGCGGGTCAACCAGTCCGAACCGGACCGGTTCGGTTCGAATCAAATTGAATCGATTCGAACCGGACCGGTTCGGTTAGAATCAAATTGAATCGATTCGAACCGGACCGGTTCGGTTCGAATCAAATTGAATCGATTCAAACCGAACAAATTTAATTTGAAAATTGAATCAGGCCGAACCGAGATGAACCGGTTCAATCTGAACCGGGTTGACCGGTCAACACAGACTGTTGGCCGGTCAACGCTGACCGTTGACCGGTTCGGTCCGAACCGGGCAGCACGGTTTCGGGGCCCGTTTTCGAGTCTTTTCGCTCGGTTTTCGTTTCTCTTCTCTTATACACTATATATGGGATATTATTGATATTGAAACGAGCCCGGTGCGGGAGAAACAGGATTCCCTAAGTCGACCTAACCTTTCAAGGAATTAAGGTAGGGGTTGTTGTTTTATGACTACAAATTTTACATGTTTAATTGCATTGATATTATTATTATTATTGTAATTTATTGTTATTGAATATTGTGTACGAATGGTTAATAGGGACGACTAAGTCTGCCCTTGGGTTTTGAATCCCTAAACCGGATCTGGGTTTGTATGGTTGCCACCACCATAGTGTGGACTCTCCGATTCTTGGAGTTACATATCTTTTGCACTGTATTTCATTGTGAATTTATCTTATGGTTGCCACCACCTTAGTGTGGAGTCTCCACTTCTTGGAGTTACACATTATCTATACTGTAATATGTTTTATTTATAATTTAATGATAAAATAAAACCCCTACTGAGAATAGTCACTCACCCCTTTAAAATAAACTTATTTTCAGGTTCATTCCAGGGTAAAGCCCAGTGAGACTTGTATTGGAGTTTAAATTCTCTAATTTGTATTTACAAGCTCGAACGATGTATATTTTAAATTGTAAAACTTCCTGTGTATATTATTATTGGGTTGAACATGTTATGTATGCTATCCGACTGCTTGGATTGAATGTTTGGGCTTGCTTGCTTGGTATTTTAAGACTTCCGTTGTTTTGTTTAAATTGAATACACGAGCCTAGGGCTCAGTGGTCGGGTTCCCTCGGGAATCGGGCCATTGGGCCCGGCGTCTGTCTAGGCCCTGTCCCGGGTCGTGACAGTTTTAACCTGGACATTCCAACCCTTAATGATTTTATGGAGTCCCACTTTACTCGGGTGGCTATTCGGGAAGAAACCAGCAAGAACATGACCAAGTTCTTCTTTTATATTTAGGGTTTCGGCTTCAGTAAGATGAATAATCTCTTCGCTGCAACGGGCAGAGGAGAGAACATGGCCCTGAGCAAGATTCCTTCCATTTTTAACCATGTCAACAAATGAAGTAGACAGAGGGGGAGGGGGGGAGATGAAGGCACATGAAAGCTTGAGGTAGGTCGGGAGGGAGGATGATGGTGGACTCGAAAACCCGGGAGGAAGGGAGAGGGGTAATCATAGTTGGATTTTCGGATTGGCGGGCTATTAAGGAGACACTTATCAGTTGAAAGGGAATGGAGGGGAGCTTCAGGGGGCAAGTCCAGGATCGGGAGGGAGGGGGGCGGAGGAGAGGATACAACTTTTTCTTTAAGAGGAGTGTCCTCCGAGAGGAAAAGCTGGGGGAGGGGCGGAGCAGGGAAGGAAAATCCAGCTGGAGAGTCGGGGGGATGATGAGACCTGTGGAGGGAGGGGGGAGGAATCGGGATCAAGTCGGGGGGCAGTCACAAAAGCTTTCTTTTTTTCCTTTTTTGAATCTTTAGTGCGTTTCCAAGATTTTGAGGGTTTTGGGGCACACGGCTCTTCAATATCAGCCATGAATTCACTGAATAGAATTTTCTTCGGCATGGTGAAAATGGCGGGGAGGCTTGCTGGGAGAAAGAGAGAGGGATGGATTTGCAGAGAGGGAGGACTGGGGAGGAGAGAAGCAGATGACGTGGCTGAAAATTACAAGGGATAATTAACAAGCACTCGGGAAGGGGAGGGGGAGGTAGCCATGCAGAAGAAATGTGGGTGGACGTAAATATTGTGACACGTGGCAGTGTGGCTTGGCTTGATCAGGGCGATACCACGGGAATAGGGGATGGAAGTAAAGATGAAAACAGAAAAAGAGAATGGGGATCAAACCGGCTGGCGTTTGGGGAGAACGAATTTCAAAAACCCACGTTGGTAATGGACAATATTTCGGTAATGCACAGAGGGCAGGTGATCGGCTTCAGGAGAGTGAGACACTTGGCGAGGAATGACAGTACTCCGGCCTAGTATTCCGGCAAGGATACCGGAAACAGGGCTATTGAGAAAACAACAGTCGATGCTTACAGGGAAAAACTTCGGTGAAGATCGAAATACTGAAGTAGAAACCTAGCAAAATATGTAGACTTAATAACTTAATCTTCAGCCCCAGAGAAGAAAACCGAATACCCAGGAAGCAAAATGCCGAGATTGCCAAACAAAGAATATCCAGGAGAATTGGAAAACGTTTAAGGGACGTACCCGAAAAGAATAATCTGGAGAACAATAACTCAGAAATAATCTGTTAAAGTAATATTTAAATTTCAGTCCCACGGGGGAACCCCGGGGAGAAGACAAGAACTTTGCCAAGCAAAACCAATAGGCCGAGAATAACGGGCAGAGAAGAAATTTGATGAGCTGTAAATAAAGCCGAAACCCACCGGGGATGAATTAGTTACCCGGAGAAGCAACCTTCAGAGCTCCGATAATCAGAATAATAGATATCTGAAAACCACAAAACCAAAGTATCAAAACCCCAGAGAGAAATATATCATCAGAACCACGACTAGCGAAGATCAAAGTACCTGATAAATGCATAACTTGTTGGGAAAAACTAATAACTTTGGAGTAAGGAGAGGCTTAGGGAGTTTAGAAGAAAAGATCACTCTATTTACTCAACTTTTGGGAGGGTACATCAAACTCAAATACATCACACCTATTTATACTAGTGGCACCTACTCAACCAATGGCTAGGATCAAACTACCTTAATTCTAATCTAATGGTCATTATTTAGTTTCTAGAATGTTCTATAATCTTCCATCAGTTTCTCTACTCTTCTACAAGGTTCTAGAAGCTTCTACTAGTTTCTTCAACCTTCTATAGGTTTCTCCAACCTTCTTCACATTTCTCTAGTCTTCTAGAAGTTTCTCCAACCTTATTCAACCTTCTATAAGTTTCTCCAAACTTCTATAAGAAATCAAGTTTATAATTTTCAACATCCCCCCTTAAACTTGATTTCTTGTTACTCCAATTAAAGTTTGCAACCTCTCAAAGTCTTCTTGCTTGAGTGGTTTGGTGAAGATATCCGCTATTTGATCATGAGACTTCACGTACTCCAATTGCACATCCTTCCTCATGACGCACTCTCGTATATAATGATAGCGTGTGTCAATGTGCTTGCTTCGATCATGAAAGACTGGATTCTTGGCCAAAGCTATTGCTGATTTGTTATCAACACAAATCTTGGTTGGCTCCTCTTGTGGATAGCTCAATTCCTTTAATAAGTTTCTGAGCCAAACTGCATGACAGACACATGAAGTAGCAGCTACATATTCTGCCTCGCAAGTTGAAATAGTGACAATTGGTTGCTTCCTTGATATCCATGTAAAGGCAGTGCCTCCCATGTAAAAGACAAAACCAGTCGTACTCTTTCGATCGTCTATATCTCCACTCCAATCGCTATCGCTGTATCCGATAAGCTTATAATCATCAGAAATAGAATAGTACAAGCCATAGTTTGTTGTACCTTTTAGATAACGAAGAATTCTCTTTGCTGCCTTCATATGTGTTGTAGTTGGATTCTCCATGAATCGGCTAACAAATCCAACTGCATAGAGAACATCTGGCCTTGTGGATGTCAAATATCGCAAGCTTCCAACCAGGCTCTTAAAAACGTTGGATCTACTTTTTCTACTTCCTCTTGCTTAGACAGCTTGATTCCAGATTCCATGGGTGTGGCAACTGGATTTGAGTCCTTCATCTTGTACTTTTGAAGTATCTCTTTCGCATACCCTTCTTGAGTGATTAGGATGCCCTTGTCTTCCTACTTCACTTTAATCCCGAGGTAGTAGGACATGATTCCAATATCAGTCATTTCAAACTCCTCCATCATCTCTTTCTTGAACTCTTCGAACATGTTTGGATTGCTACCTGTGAATATCAAGTCATCTACATACAGGCACACGATCAAAATGTCTCTGTCTTGGATTTTGATGTAGAGTGCATGCTCATATGGACACTTGATGAATTTTCTATCTTGTAGGTACTTGTCGATTCGAGCATTCCAAGCTCTTGGGGCCTGCATCAACCCATAAAGTGCCTTTTTTAACTTTAAAACATTGTCTTCTTTGCCCTTTACCTCATAGCCTTGTGGTTGCTGGATGTAGACTTCTTCTTCAAGAACTCCGTTTAGGAAGACAGATTTCACATCCATTTGTTGTATCTTCCATTTATTTTGAGCTGCCAAAGAAATAATTAATCTAATAGCTTCTAGTCGAGCAACAGGAGCAAATACCTCATCATAGTCGATGCCATCTCTTTGATTATAGCCTTTTGCTACCAATCTTGCTTTGTATCTTTGAACTTCTCCATTGGAATTTTTCTTTGCTTTGTACACCCACTTTACTCTGATTGTCTTGTGGCCCTTTGGAAGTGAAACTAGCTCTCATGTATCATTCTTCTCGATTGCCTTTATCTCTTCATCCATGGCATTTTTCCAATTTTTATCTTCTACCGCCTCTTGAAAGTTCATTGGCTCACAATCGGCAAATAGACAAAAAAGAGTAAGATTGTCTTGATTTTCCGTTACCTCATAGAGCTCACGTAAACTTCTGAAGCGTGGAACACTTTCACTTGAGAATTCGTCTCCTTGAGGACTTGCAATTAGTGAAGTTGGCGGGGTAGTAGGCTCTTGCTCCATCCTTGATTGCTCCATACTATCATCCTCGAAGTATGGAAAAAAATTGTAGTCTTCCTGACATGATCTCCAATCCCATTCTCCTTCTTCATACATACAGACGTAGCCAATAAAGATGTACTTCTCGACTGATAATTGTCTTCTTAGTATTAGGATTGTAGAGTTTATAACCTTTAGAGTTGTCGTCGTAGCCAATAAAGATGTACTTCTGACTTTTGTCATCTAGCTTGCTTCTTTGCTCGTCAGGTACATGCACATGGGCTATACTCCCAAAAATTCTTAGATGAGCAATGTTAGGCTTCCGCCCACTCCATGCTTCTTGTGGTGTTTTTCCCCATACACTTCTTGTTGGAGATCGATTTGATAGATAAACTGCGCATGCAACTGCTTCTGCCCATAACTCCTTGGGTAGTCTCTTGCTTTTGACCATGCTTCTCGCCATTTCAAGAATTGTTCGATTCTTCCTTTCTGCCACGCCATTTTGTTGAGGTGATCTTGGGACTGTTAAAAGTCATCGTATCCCTTGGATCTCACAGAACTCTTGAAATGCTTTTGAGGTGAATTCTCCACCTCGATCAGATCTTATAGCTTTAATCTTTAGTTCATTCTCCTTCTCAACATCAGCTTTGAATTTCTTGAAGACTTCAAAGACCTCAGATTTTTGCTTCAAGAAATATACCCATGTTTTCCTTGAAAAATCATCAATGAAGAGAAGAAAGTAGTTATTCTTACCGAGTGAGCTTGGCTTGATTGGACTGCATACGTCTGTATGTATGAGTTCCAGCGACTTCTTAGCTCTTGAGTTAGACTCCTTTGGGAAGCTTTTCTTGAATTGCTTCCCAAGTAAACACCCTTCACAAACTTGATCGGGATGACGAATGCAAGGTAGTCCTCTTACCATTTCTTTTCTGGATAATAACTGTAGACCTCCAAAATTTAGATGCCCAAATCGAAGATGCCATAGCCAAGATGCATCGTTGTAACATGTCTTTAGACATTTAGTAGCTTCATTTTGAATGTTCAGAACAAACATTCTATTTGTTGACATCGGCACCTTTGCGATCAAGTTGTTAGCTTTATCTCTTATAGAAAGGTTATTATCTCTCAAGTGAATATCATAACCTTTCTTTAAGAGTTGACCCAAGCTCAAGATATTGCTTTTCATATTCGGCACATAATAGACATTTGAAATGAATATGTGCTCTCCATTCTTTAAGCGGATAAGAATTTTATCTTTTCCTTGTACTGCCACCATGGATTCATCTCCAAATGTTACATTCCCACCAACAGATTGGTCAAGCTCCACAAACATGCTTCTTTTTCCACACATATGGTTGCTTGCACCTGTGTCTAGGTACCATATGTTATCTTCTTCCATTTCATTACCTTTGTAGGCTAATAATACTGTGTCGTCTTCTTGACTTCTTTCTTCAACATAGTTGGCCTTCTCCTCAATTCGATTGTTTTTAGGAGCTCTACATTCGGAAGCGTAATGACCAAATTTCTGACAATTGTAACACTTAATATGAGACTTGTCATACCTCGATTTTGAATTGTCTTTCCCACGAACTTTTGTTGAGTTTTCTCCTCTTTGAAAATTGTTGTTTTCGTTGTTGGATCTCCAACCTCGTCCATGTCCACGGCCTCGTCCTCGTCCTTGACCATGGACTTGTCTTTGTTGGTTCTTGCAATCACTTTCTTCTTTGTTATGAACAACTTGAGTTTTGAGTAGTTGTTCCATCCTTTTTTCTTCTTTTTTTCTTCATAGGCTTGCAATGATCCCAAAAGTTGCTCCATAGTCATTGCCTCCAAATCTTTTGTTTCTTCGATAACGGTGACGATATGCTCGAACTTTGAATCGATTGATCTAAGAATTTTCTCCATAATTTTCACATCATCTAACTTTTCACCATTTCTTTTTAACTGATTGGTCACCGTTAAGACCCTTGATAAGTAGTCGGAGATGACTTCTCCTTCTTTCATATGTAAAGTTTCAAACTCAGCTCTTGAAGTTTGAAGACGTACCTTTCTTACTGGATCTGCTCCCTTGTAAGAAGTTTGAAGCTTTTCTCATGCTTCTCTTGCCGTCTTTGCTTCTGAAATCTTTTCAAAAGCATCGTCATCTAGTCCTTAATAGATGAGATAGAGAGCCTTCTTGTCTCTCTATCTTGAGTCTTTCAAACTATTTCTTTGAGTTTGAGATAGACTTACATCTTCCTCAGGCTCAGTGTGACCTTTCTCCACTATTTCCCACACGTCTTGTGCACCAAGGAAGGCCTTCATCTTGATGCTCCAATTATCGTAGTTACTCTTGTTGAGAGTTGGGAATTGGAAAGGAACCATACCACCATTCGCCATCTCTTCAGGAAGGATCTTCAAGCTCTGATACCACTTTGTTGGGAAAAACTAATAACTTTGGAGTAAGGAGAGGCTTAGAGAGTTTAGAAGAAAAGATCACTCTATTTATTCAACTTTTGGGAGGGTACATCAAACTGAAATACATCACACCTATTTATACTAGTGGCACCTACTCAACCAATGGCTAGGATCAAACTACCTTAATTCTAATCTAATGGTCATTATTTAGTTTCTAGAATGTTCTATAATCTTCCATAAGTTTCTCTACTCTTCTACAAGGTTCTAGAAGCTTCTACTAGTTTCTTCAACCTTTTATAGGTTTCTCCAACCTTCTTCACATTTCTCTAGTCTTCTAGAAGTTTCTCCAACCTTCTTCAACCTTCTATAAGTTTCTCCAAACTTCTATAAGAAATCAAGTTTATAATTTTCAACAGAACTCACCAAACGAGGGAGACCCACAGCCGGAGAACCAGTGAAGATCAAAATGCCAAATACGGGAGAGTCACCGCCAGAGGATGCTCAAAATACCAGGAAACGACCCGCAAACAAAAAGTTTCCGATGGATGGAATGAAACTCAGCCCAGAAAACCGATCACCTTCGGGAGGAAAGAAACAGTGAGAATCTTAACACTAATCCATTGAAGGGATGAACTGTAGCAGCGATTCAAGAGAAAGCAAGAAGCCACGGAGAGGAAGGCACCAACAGCGAGGAAATGGAGAAACCGTGAGGAAACGCCAAATCGCCTCGGGGAGAGAAATCTCCTAACCAACCAAGGTGGTCAAGGGCACAAGCCCACGAGCTCAAGCCTACTGCAAGACATTTAAGGGGTAAAAGAAATAGGAAAGTACAAGCAACTTTCATTAAATCAAACCTTTACTTGACCAGCAAGAATTTATTAGCATATTCGACAACCTTTCCAAAGTTATTTCAAAAAGTTTTCATCAAACAAGTTGTAGTTGTCTTCAAGACGTTCTTGGAATGGGCTAGATCATAAAAATCAGACGTCGTTTGGCTGGCAAAATGCACAATTTACCGAAACAGAAGTGCCCACAAAATTCAGAAAGGTTTGATTAATTCACAAAGTTAATTCAACCATTCCTAATTAATTCACCTTGAGTGTTTAGCGAGAATTTTATCTTTGGTTCTTTGCGAAGAACTCGATCGTCATCAAGTTAATTCTTGATAGATCAACTTTGATAATTTTGGTTCTTAGAGATAAGTTCGGTCTTGGTCAAGCTCCTTGTTTGATAACTTAGGTTCTGTCGGCAAGGTTCGATTGAGGTCAAGTTCAACGTACTTGATTCAAAGGCGATCCAAGTATCTTTTTCTGCATTGTTGAAGAGTCTCGGATTTGATATACTCGTGATGTGCCCAGGAACCGCCATCAACCGGAGGGTGCGACCACCCGAAGCCGGGCAAGCAATTATCTAACATGTTTGCTAATTTTGCAGGAGATTCATCGCCACTAAAGGGCCTCCTAGACATGCCCTCCTCTCTTGATAAACAACTTCCCAAGCATTGCATACATTGGGAGATTGAAGAGGTGAACTTAGAGTCAGAAGTTCATAGCCTATCTTACCGGGACGACCAAGCCGAGTCATGACCATCTTCGGCCCCAAGTGAAGTGGAGGTCAATTGCACAATATCCACTTTGGGAGGGGAAGCTATCCAAGAAGATTCCTCCACTAAAGGTTTAAATAACCAAGGACGAACAACCATCAATGAGCCAACCATGGAAGACCGAGAAGTCCCTTGCCACTTGATCACTTGGAGAAGCCGAGACAAAGACCAATCAACAACTCACCTGGAACTCCAAGTTATTCATAAAGAAGATGATCCATTCATGCAGCAAGGACAAGGACAAGTCTAAGGATGGGAGAGCATGGGAGAAGTCCTCGGTTTATTTTTTATTTTTTTGAAAAAACCGGTAGTATAATATTTTGCATGGTTCACGTGAAAACCATGCAAGCTCCTTACTCTTTTTTTTTTGTTGTAAGTTAATTACGTGGCTACAAGTGGGAGATCCTTAGGAAGCCTTAGGGGATGGGTTTTACCTTCCCTTAGTGACCATCACTCTTGTTGGTGATGAAATTCAAGGGTGGGCCCCATTTACCATACCTTGTTGTTGGTTTAGCACTTAGGATTGTAAGTGATAATCATATGCATTTTGTAGCTCTTGGGAAGGAGGGTTTTTACCCTTCCTTTCTCATCATTTACAGATTAGAAAATGTTGAATGTTGAAGCTTGAAGCTCTCCCATTTTCTCTCACGGCAAAGCAATTCAAAGGTGAGTAATATCCTTTGATTTTTGGTTTGTAACGGTGTTGGTGTCTTAGCTAGAGTCACTAAGCCTTATTCCAACCTCCCTTCCTCACTTGTTTAGGATCAAAGGTGAGTTTGGAAACCCCATAGCTCTCATCCCGTTGTTGTTTGCGATTGTGATTGTTTGAGTGTTGTTTGCTGCCCTTGTCATCTACCCGAGTGGTTTTAGTGCAACAAAAGTCCACTTCGTGTCATTTTCTGTTTCCCGTGAACAAAAGCCCTAAATTTTTGGCTGTGAGTTCCACTTTCCTGTCCTGAAACTTCTGTTCTTCTATTTTATCCATAGGCCCTCCCCATCAAAGTTGTGCATCTGTTTTTCCACTGCCTCCTACCCGAATTCCTGAAATCAGGTAATTCTGTCCATCAATTTTCAATCCCTCATATCTTTTAATCTAACCGTGCCTTTTCCCTCAAACCACTTGCATTTTCTTTCCATTTCATTGGAGTTAGTTTCTGCCAATTTCCACCTTCCCAGATTTCCTGCATTGGAAGTTGTGCAGAAGTCTTTCCATATCCCCT
>QAOC01036858.1:0-12106 GCA_003255005.1 Begonia fuchsioides | reverse complement strand
TCGCGTCGATCTTCTCAAAACAGGTTCAATCAATGGTGGTGGTGATTCTTGATCGACTGGCTCAACATCATCATCTATCGGAGTAAGATCTTCATTGACAACATCACCACTATCTTGTGGCACTTCTCCCCAGTGATCCAAATTTACTGGGGAAGGCTGAACTTCCCGTCTAACTGAGATCTCTACAGAGGAACTAGAACTATCGCCTTTATTAGAATCTTCACCGAACTGATCTTCAAAAAACACAACATCTCTCCTTCTTACAATCTTCTTGCTCACTAGGTCCCACAATCTATAACCAAATTCATCTCGACCATAACCCAAGAAGATACATGTAACGACCCGATTCCGAGGCCGTCACTTAATGCTTTTCTTACTCACTGGCGACCCGAGAATCGGACTGTTACTGCGTTCTTACTTACTTACTTACATTAGTGGAACACTTGTTACTTTAATTTCTAAACTATCTTTAGCTATAAAATAGTTAAAAAGGAAAACCGTCAAATTGAAAAAACATACATTTCTTCGTAAATAAGATTTCAACTCCACATTTTATAAGTAAAATACATAAGCATTTAATAATTTAATCATACAGCGGAAGAAAATAATTCAACTTAAGATACATTGATTTTCAAGACCTTTGTAATTCATCACTCCAAAATAATATATACAATTTAATTACATCTTCAAAAACCTTCAAAACATTTTGAATTATGACTGTGTGTGTGCCCATACGTCACTCCTCATCGGTCGTCACTCAATAACTGTATTATTTGGACACTCATCTGCTCTAACTCCTTGATCAGTCATTTACACTCATTCTCCCATTACATTCCATAAATTGCAAAGCCTAAACTATGAGCCTAAAGCTAAGTAAGTATCATGATTATAAAAATGCATGAGTATGGCTATGTTGATAAAACAATGCACAATTTCATTCACGTTTTTTAGGTTTCATGTCTTCTTTATCTTTGGAAATATTACAGGATTTCAAGAACACTGCCCTCCACCTACTTCAACATCTACTGGGCCCACTTACATTACTGCTTGGAGTGTTCAGGCTTGTAATAAATTGCTTTACTGTTCTGATATTCAAGTTCTTAATTCATCGGAGGCGAAACATAATTAGCGTCTCATACCACCAATATATCTCGTTTACCTCCAACTACGTTGTAAAAAAATGCATGAAATCATTTTGTTGACATTTTGTAAAACTATGATGCATGACTATGTGACTATGAAACTGATAGATTTAAACACAATCACGATAATATTACACAGAACAAGTTAACAAAGCAGAGGACTTCGAGGGCCTCAACCTCCAGTTTTCAGTTTTCTCTCCACCCCTCTCCCTACAATCATTCTCCCATTTATTCTTACACACCCACATACAAATAACCGCTGCAACTTCTATTAACCTCTCTTCGGTTTTCTAGTATAAGAAAACCGAATAAAGGGCCTATCATTTCTTCCCGCCCAAGAAAGAACCTTGTCCTCAAGGTTGAAGGAAGGAAATTGCGAACAAATAACATCATAATTTTCCCATGTAGCTTCATATGGCTGAAGATGTTTCCACTTGATTAATACCACCAATTTAGTTGCATCACCACTTTGTTTCTGAACATCTAAGAGCCTCTCAGGTTCGACAACTTGATTTTCGGTGTTAAACAATTGATGCGGAAGTGGAGTAATATGTTGAACCGTTCCAATGCACTTCTTTAATAAAGAGACATGAAAAATCGGATGAATTCTTGACGTTTCTGGAAGAGCTAATTTATATGCAACAGTGCCAATTTTCTTCAATACTTGGAATGGGCCATAGTATTTAGGAGAAAGCTTGAGATTGATCCTTTTAACCAATGAAACTTGTCGATAAGATTGAATTTTCAACCACACAAATTCCCCTTCTTCAAAATGTACCAACCTCCTTTTTTTATTCAAAGAATCTTGCATACGTTGTTGAGCGACATGTAAATGAAACTTCAACATTTTAAGTACGGAATCTCGTTCTCCAAGTTGATTATCAATACTAGCCACCGTAGATTTGATCGGTCGATCAAAGTGTAATAAAGTTGGTGGTGCTCGTTTGTAAACGGCTTGAAAAGGAGTCATTCCAATGGATGAATGATATGAAGTGTTGTACCAAAATTCCGCCCATGCCAACCATTTAAACCAACTCTTAGGTTTGTCACCTGAGAAACACCGCAAATAAACTTTCAATGACCTATTAACAACTTCCGTTTGGCCATCGGATTGGGGATGATATGCAGAACTGAAATTCAACTTGGTACCATGTAATTTGAATAGTTCCCTCCAAAATGTACTAATAAAAATCTTATCGCGATCGGAAACAATGGATTTTGGTAATCCATGTAATCTGAAAATTTCACGGAAAAAAATTTCAGCCACTATTTGTGCGGTGTAAGGCTTCCGAAGACCGATAAAATGGGCATATTTACTCAAACTATCGACCACCACCAATATAGCACTAAAGCCTTCCGATTTTGGCAATTTTTCAATAAAATCCATCGAAATATCTTCCCATATTTCGTCTGCAATCGGTAAAGGTTGAAGTAATTCAGCCGGTGCCATTGATATATATTTGTTTTGTTGACATACGATACACGCAGCCACAAAGTTTGTAATATCTTTCTTCATTCCCCGCCAATACAACTCCTTAGCCACTCGTTGGTACGTTTTTCGAATACCTTCATGTCCACCGTTTGGCCCGCCATGAAATAATTCCAAAATTCTAATCTTGAATGCCGAAGATGACGATATAACCTTCCTTTCGCCGAAATAAAGAGAATTGTTTAATAATTGATACTTGGATTCCATCATCTTTTCGAGCTGCAAATTCTTCTTAATTTGCGATAAATGTTCATCGTCTTCAATCTCACGTTCAATTAATATAAGATCCAAGATATTACCATGCTGTAATTCCTGAAATAACACGCTTTCCTCCTTGCGAGATAATGCATCCGCTGCTTTATTTTCTACTCCCGCCTTATATTGTATTTCAAAATCATATCCCAATAATTTGATGAGCCATTTTTGATGTTCGGTGGGGACCAATCGTTGTTCCATCAAAAACTTCAAACTTTTTTGGTCCATTCGAACAATAAAGTGTGTACCGATTAAATAAGGTCTCCACTTTTGAATTGCTAACACCAATGCCATTAACTCTCGTTCATAAACAAATTTCAATTTGGCTTGGCGAGATAGTTATTGACTAAAGAAAGCGATCGGTCGATTATTTTGCATAAGCACAGCTCCCAACCCGGTACCGGAAGCATCCGTCTCCACTATAAATGTGCCCTTAAAATTAGGCATGGCTAATATCGGTAACTTGCACATCGCTTCTTTTAAATTCAAGAATGCAGATTCCGCTTTCTCATTCCATTGAAAACTATCATTTTTGAGAAGTTCAGTCAATGGTAGTGCTATACTACCATATCTAGATACGAACTTACGATAATAACCCGTAAGTCCAAGAAAACCTCGCAATTCTTTAACCGAACACGGTTTTCTCCATTCCGAAACAACACGTATTTTATCTGGATCGGCGGATACCCCTTGGGCTGAAACAATATAGCCCAAATATTCCAATTCAGCCTTGGCAAATGAACATTTTTTTTAATTGATGAACAATTGATGTTGTTGCAGCACTTGAAAAACAATTTTCAAATGTTCCTTATGATTTTCCATCGTAGAACTATACACCAAAATATCGTCAAAAAACACAAGAATAAACTTTCTAAGGTATGGATGAAATACCTTATTCATGAGTGATTGAAATGTGGCAGGAGCATTGGTCAAGCCAAAAGGCATCACTAAAAATTCATAGTGTCCTTCATGAGTTCGAAAAGCTGTTTTTTTAACATCCTCTTCTTTAACTCTAATTTGATGATAGCCGGATCGTAAGTCGAGTTTAGTGAATATTGTCGCTCCATATAATTCATCCACAAATTCATCAATTACCGGAATCGGAAACTTATCTTTAATAGTTTCTTTGTTGAGACTTCGATAATCTACACAAAACCGCCAACTTCCATCTTTTTTCTTTACCAAAATAATTGGGCTTGAGAAAGAACTTGTACTTGGCTGAATTATTCCGGCTTCTAGCATTTCCTTCACTAGCCTTTCAATTTCATTTTTCTATACAATAGGATAACGGTACGGCCGAACATTAATTGTAGCATTTGCCTCCCTCAATGTAATTGCATGTTCATGACATCTTCCGGGCGGTAATCCATTCGGTTTTGCAAACAAACTCTTAAATTCATTGATCACTTCCATAATTTCTTGCGGAATAGCTTGCGGTATCTCAGATTCTTGCTTCTCAATTTCACCCACTTCAACTAACAAAGCTTCTCCTTCCCGTGATATGGTTTTCATCATCGCCTTTAATGAAATTTTTGTCTTGCTTAAACTCGGATCTCCTTTAATTACTATCTTGTGTCCGCCCACATAACAATTCATTGTCAACAACTTCCAATTGATCGACATTTCTCTCATCGATTCTAACCATCTCATTCCCAAAATAACATCAGAATTTCCGAGAGGAATTGGTAAAAATTCTTCCAAAATTTCCAATTCGGACAAAACCAACAACACATTTTTACACAACCCACAATTCTTAAACGATTCTGCATTTCCGAGTTGGATATTGTATTCCGAAGTTGTATCGACATTCAATTGCAATTCCGTCGCTACATCCTGAGAAATGAAATTGTGTGTTGCTCCACAATCAATTAAAACAATCACCTTTCGTTCTTTAATTCGTCCCCAAAGTCTCACAGTGTGCGGAGAAGTTAAACCGACCACCGAATTAAGAGACAATTCGACAGTTTCATCCCTTTGAATAATCTCTACTTCCTCGTTAAATTCCTCCTCATCGTCTTGTAACATCAGTACTTGCAGCATTTTTTTCATACAGCGATGTGTTGGAGAATATTTTTTATCACACTGGAAACATAATCCTTTATCCCGACGAAACTTCATTTCGGCCTCGGTTAATCTCCTTCTCTCCATATCCGGTTGAGTGATTCTCATACCGGTTGATTTTTTTGTTTCAATTAAAGACGTTGGTGCCATAAATGTAGCCTGATTCCAATCCCGAGTCTGATTCCAATCCCGATTTCTGCCTCCTCTTTATACGTCGGAATTCGGTCGGCATAAATTATTTCATTTCTTTCCTCAGCTAATTGGGCCGCCTGCATCAAAGAATTAAGGCCCTCTGGCCTCATTATCTTGATGTCTGCCTTCACCTCCTTCTTCAACCCGTTAAAGAAAACGCTGAACAGCACCGGTTCTGGAACACCGAACAGCCGAGAGAGAAGCAATTCAAACTTCTGTCGATATTTCTCCACCGTTCCTTCTTGTTTCAAGGTCAAAAGCCGATCGTATCCCGACCCGTCCTTCGCCTCGCTAAACCTCACAAACAGACGCTGTTTGAACTCGAACCACGAGCGCACCGGACTGTTCGCGTTCTCCCATTGAAACCAAGCCAGTGCCGCTCCTTCCAAGTATACTACGGCAGCCGGAATCTTCTCGTCGTCGCTGAGGTTGTCGACCGAAAAGTAACGTTCGGCCCGATAAGTCCAGTCCTCCGGATTCTTCCCACAGAAAACAGGTAAGTCTAATTTTCGTGGATAAACTTCTTTTGCTTGAAAATTTCTCTCCCTCCCTAGCCGATCAATTTCTGATTTGGCTATTCCTTCCTTTTCATCCGGCAATTGAATCGAATGTTGTTGTTCGGATTGAGTCAACAATTTTGATAATTGTTCTTGAAGCACGGTTATACCTTGTTTAAACTCTTCCCTCACCACCGCTAATTCCTCTTGTCATTCCATACTCTCTTCTTTCTGGTTTTCAGAACGAGTCACTGGCATTTTCTTTCTCCCGATGATCAACCGGCTCTGATACCAATTGATAGATTTAAACACAATCACGATAATATTACACAGAACAAGTTAACANTGGACTTGGTAATAATCCATAGCAAAATGATTCAAAATGGCCCTAAAAGAACGCACAAAACAAGAATTAAACTCTGTGGTTCCTGCAAAACACCAGCCCGGAATACCCACAAGTTACCCTTCTCATCCCCCATCCTTTGTATTTTTATTTTTTTTCTCCCTCTTCACGCATAAACCCTTCCCTAACAAGCTCTCCAGCTCACCATTCTTATTTCCAAACTAACACCTTCATTCACCACTCAACATAACTTCTCCAAACTTCCCTACCTCTGGCTGCTGAACGGTCGTTTGTACTAATACACTAATAGTAACTGTAGCATCTATTTGGGTAATTATCAATTTAAATCATAAAATTATGAATTTTTTTTCAAATACAACATGTACTAAAATCTCTAACAACTAAAACATTCAACTAAAAAAATCGTAACAATTTAAAAGACCGGTGGGTGGCCGATGACCCCCTGATCCGAAAGAAGGTTGAGAACATGGGGCCAATAACCCCAGTTCCTTCTTCACTTTATAAATTAATATTAAAAATAGAATATTTACTAGCCATTTTTACTACATGTTCACCAAATCATGAGAACATAATCATTTGTCATGATTTTCTAACATTGTATGATTTAAGTTACTTTTAGTGAATTATTTTGTAAATCATATGTAAACTAATTATAATAAATCATACAAGTATAAAAACGAAGTAACTAGATTATCTTCTCATAATGTGGTGAATGTGTGATCAAAATCTTGAGTAAATCCAATATCGTTTAGTCTTCATTTAAAAATAATTTACAAAATGAAGAGTTCTCACAATCCCTCAATACATAGTATCACCTAAAATTAGGGAGGTAGGGAAGGAATCATTTTGGGGATGGAACCCCGTTCTCAAAGTAAATTGAACAAGGTCACATCATTCTATCTGCCCTTGTACCCTAAGTTTTAAGAACGTGGTCATGAGGAAGGCAGTGACCTTCAGTTGTCTACCCTAATTTTGGACAGAGTGAGAACAAAGGGTCACAGTGAGCAATATTACCTGAATATTGTTATTTTTCCATTTTTAGTTCAAAGAATATTATGAACAACTAACCTTCCAACGTCTCTGATATAAATAAACCTATTATAAGGTTCACTTATAAGAGGAGGAGAATTTAAAAAGATGGACTTAAGGAGGGAAAAAAGAATAACGGAGGGAAAAGAGAATAACTGCTTGACAGCGGTTAACGTAATTTAAGTGGGCAGTTTTTGGTGAAGTGGGGTGTGGAAGAATCTGGAGTACTGGGAGATGGCAGGGTCTCTAAAGCCTGTTCTTGTGTTTTATGTACGGTGCTAGTTGTTGTGTGGTATTTTGTGTTAATTTCATTGGGTGTTGTTGCTGTATTTTCGGGTGTAATTGACTTAAACTTATTTCTATAAAGTTTATGAAGTGTGTTATTATCAATTTGGTATCAGAGCATTAATTTTGGAAAAAACAGAGATGATGACTCGATCGGAAATACAGAAGGAAACTTAGAAAGAATGACAAAAAGAGATGGATAGTTTGAAAGAGGAAATTAAGGAAATTAAGAAAATTGAGATTCTTGAAAAAAATCTACAGATTATACAAGAACAAATGACTCAAATGCTGGCGAGATTTGAAGATAAAATGGTTCAAACAGAACCAGAAGGAATCCAATTTTCAGAACAGGGAGAAATGAAGACAAAGAGGAGATGTGACTAACCTCGGATCGGGACCATATTTCTCGAAAGTTAGAATTACCCATTTTCACAGGAGTTGATCCCGAAGGTTGGGTGTGCCGAGCAGAAAGGTACTTCAACGTCAATCGGATGAGCGAATTGGAAAGGGTGGACGCTTCCATGGTTTGCTTCGAGGGTCCTGCATTGGCATGGTTGAATTGGGAACGAGACCAATTTACTCATGGATGGTGTTAAAAAAACGATTAATCGAAAGATTTGGACATACCAGCTACGTTTCAAATTGTGATTGGCTGTTGACGCTGAAACAGGAGTCGACGTTGGAAGACTTCGGACTCGGTTTGAAGCTATCGCGTCGAGATTAATCGGCTTACCAGAGGACGTGCTTTATAGCGCCTTCTACCAGGGACTTCGACGGGAGGTGAAAGCCGATGTTCAACTTATGAAACCTCACGGACTCCACGATTTAATGGAGTATGCGCAGGTTGTGAAAGATCGCAATGATCTGTTGCGATCAGAGCAGACGCCGGTCACGCGTTTGTTCTCTCGGCCGACGACAACACCGGCCAAGACGACGAAGGGAGGGGCGAAAGAATCGGGAAGCTACGGTGGACATAATGCCCTAACACGAGTTCAAGATTTTCAAGGAAGACGTTTGACGGAAAATGAGTTAAGGGCAAAAAGGGAAAAGAGTTTATGTTTTAAATGTGATGAAAGATACATTTTTGGGCATCGATGCAAAAATAAATCGTTTCAACTTTTAGTGCTACAAGAAGATGACGAAGAAGATTTCCCCGACAACAGAATTCATGATGAACCCGAAAAAATGTTGGAAATTAAAGAAGAGGTGGAAATATCGCTAAATTCAGTGGTAGGAATTACGACCCCGCATACGATGAGATTATGGGGAACAATCAATGAAAAGAAGACAATTGTTTTAATTGATTGTGGTGCTACTCATAATTTTATTTCGAAAGAAATTGTGGCTGAATTAAATTAACTCGTTACTAAATCTGCATCTTATGGAATACAAACGTGTAATGGAGAATCAGTACGAGGGGAAAGAATTTGTAAAGGAGTGTTGTTGTCTTTGCCTCAATTAGAAGTATTGAAAGATTTCTTGCTCATCGACTTGGGGAATTTTGATGTCATTTTGGGAATGCAATGGTTGGAATCATTGGGTAATATGGACGTTAACCGAAAAATGTTAACTATGAAGGTAACGATGGGCAATCAAGTGGTCATAATTAAAGGTGATCCTAGTCTTTGTAAATCAAAAGTTTTTTTAAAGACGATGATGCATGCAATTAAAAAAGGCAACTCAGGGTTGTTATTGGAAGTCATGATCCAAGAAAGTCCACTTGTTAAAGCAACCGAAGTACCTTCAGAGATTGAAAGGTTGCTTCATGATTTTCAGCAAGTGTTTCAATTACCGAAAGGGTTACCACCATCTAGGATTCATGATCATGTTATTATTCTAAAAGATGGTGCATTACCAATTAATGTTCGACCGTATCGATACTCAATAGTGCAGAAGGATGAGATAGAAGGATTGGTGAGAGAGATGTTAGCGGCTGGTATTATTCAACCGAGCTTAAGCCTATTTTCGAGCCCTATTATATTAGTGAAGAAAAAAGATGAAAGTTAGAGGTTTTGTATTGATTATAGGGCTTTGAATCGAGAAACTATCAATGATCGTTTTCTCATTCCGGTAATTGACGAATTTGTGGATTAATTAAATGGGGCGCTATTTTTACAAAATTAGACTTACAATCAGGGTATCATCAAATTCGGATGAAGAAAGACGATGTTCCAAAAACAGTTTTCCGTACTCATGAAGGACATTATGAATTTCTGGTTATACCGTTTGGGTTGACAAATGCACCTTCAACGTTTCAATCTTTGATGAACCAAATATTCCGTCAACATTTGCGAAAGTTTATTTTGGTGTTCTTTGACGATATATTAATTTCCAGTCGGACGTGTGAAGATCATTTGGGAGCACTTACGGATTGCATTGCAAATGTTGTCCGATCACAAGCTGTTTGTTAATCAAAAAATATGTTTATTCGCAAAGAAAGAGTTAGATTATTTGGGGTATGTTATCTCCAAACATGGGGTTTCAGCCAATCCAGAGAAAATTTCGGCTATCTTGAGTTGGAATCGGCCTACAACTCTGCGTCAGTTACGTGGTTTCTTGGGATTAACGAGCTATTATCACAAATTTGTATCGGTATATGGGAGTATTGTCTTGCCACTTACAGAACAATTAAAGAAGGACTGTTTTAAATGGAACGATGAAGCCACTATAGTTTTTCAACAATTAAAGCAAGCCTTGACTTCGTTACCCGTTTTGGCTCTACCAAATTTTAATGAAGTTTTCATCGTGGAAACAGATGCATCGAGAACCGGTATTGGGGCTGTACTAATGCAAAATCAAAAACCACTCGCTTATTTTAGTCAACAACTATCTCAACAACGTCAATTAAAGTCAGTATATGAAAGGGAATTGATATCGATACAAAAGTGGCGACACTATTTATTAGGAAGGCATTTTATCGTTCGTACCGATCATAGGAGTTTGAAATATTTGTTGGAGCAACGAATGATAGCTATTGAGCATCAAAAGTGGTTGACCAAATTACTGGGGTATGATTTCGAGGTACAATATAAACCAGGAAACGAGAATAAAGTGGCAGATGCTTTATCGAGAAAGGAGGAACAACTTATTCCAAGCGGATCTCTTTCTGTCGTTTTTCCTTCGGATATCATTGATCAACACGAGTTGAACCAAGAGATCAATCACGATACCAAATTATGTGTTATAAAATCAGCTTTATTGGATCGGAAAAAAGCTCATTCAGGTTTCAATCTACAGTCTAATACTTCGTTTTATAAGAACAGAATGGTGGTGGCTCAACATTCGAAGTTTATTCCATTCATTCTCAAATTGTTTCACGACAGTCCTCTAGGTGGACAAGCCGGTTTTGTGAAAACTTTACATTGTGTTGCTGCTGAGTTCTATTGGTTTGGGATGCGTAAAACAGTCAAACAATATGTTAGCAATTATGAAGTTTGTCAACAAACCAAGTATGAAGCTTTGAGTCCTGCCGGGCTAATCCAACATCTTCCTATTCCTAATGATATATGGGAAGATATATCAATGGACTTTATCGAATGTTTGCCAAAGTCGAATCAATATGATACAATCTTAGTCGTAGTGGATCTTTTGAGTAAGTATGGTCACTTTTTACTTCTCAAACATCCATTTACCGCTCAATCGGTTGCTATGGTATTCTTTCATCAAATTTTCCGTCTTCATGGCATGCCTAATTCTATCATATCAGACAGGAATAAGATTTTTATCAGCAAGTTCTGGAAGGAATTGTTCTCCATCCACGTACCTTATTGAAATTTAGTTCGGCTTATCATCCTCAAACTGATGGGCAAATAGAAGTGATGAACCGAACTATCGAAGCTTATTTGCATTGTTTTATCGGGGACAAACCTAAGTCATGGAGTAATTGGATAGCATGGGCGGAATATCGGTATAATACATCGTATCATTCGGCGATCCAAATGACACCATTCAAGGCGGTTTATAATCGTGATCCACCAAGGGTTTTAAAATTTGACATTCCCTCTAAAGCGACGGTAACTGCGGTAGATATTCAAATTCAGGAGCGAAACAAAGTACTGTCTCTTTTGAAGAATCATCTAATGTCGGCTCAATCTCGTATGATGGGTTCAGATAATCGGAAACGTCGTTTTCTTGAATTCAACGACGGCGAGTGAGTTTGGCTTCGTCTACATCCTTATCAGCAGAAATCGGTATCACACCGATTAAATCTTAAATTATCTCCACGATTTTATGGTCCTTTTCAGGTGATTCAACGTATTGGAAAGGTTGCTTATAAGCTATTATTGCCCGACAATTGCTGCATTCACCCGGTTTTTCATGTATCCTTACTAAAAGAGGTCAAGGGGACTATTCCAACTACTACTTCATTGCCGGTGACAATAGAAGAGGACAACCGAAAGATGGTAGAACCAGAATCACTATTGGATGTTAAACAGGGCGAGGATTCAAGCAAGCTTCACGTTCTAATTAAATGGAAACACCTTCAACCGTTTGAAGCTACATGAGAAGATTTTGATGTTATTCGTTTTTAATTTCCACACTTTAACCTTGAGGACAAGGTTCGTCTTTGGGAGGGAAGTATTGATATAAATAAACCTATTATAAGAGGAGAATTCAAAAAGATGGACTTAAGGAGGGAAAAAAGAATAACTGTTTGACAGCAGTTAACGTAATTTAAGTGGGCAGTTTTTGGTGAAGTGGGGTGTGGAAGATCTGGAGTACTGGGAGATGGCAGTGTCTCTAAAGCCTGTTCTTGTGTTTTATGTACGGTGCTAGTTGTTGTGTGGTATTT